>WBNM01009356.1:0-12824 GCA_013399055.1 Ramphastos sulfuratus | reverse complement strand
GAATTTGGAATGCTCTGGAACACCCAGCAACAGCTAACTTCAGTGAGGGGAGCCCCCAGAAAGGGTTTCTCTGTGACTGGGTTCTTGCTGGATTTGCTGCTCCTCCTTCAAGGCCTTCTGCCAACAGGTATCATATTTAATACCTAGAAGGTTAAAGCAAGCATTGCCCATTCATTGCCTTGCCAGCCTCTCTCTCTGTACACTGCTAGGGCTCTGGAAGCAGTCCTAGAGTGCAGCTGAGTGTGGTGCTGCTCGGTAGAAGCAGACACATCTCCAAACAACAGGGACAACCTTCTCAGACAACATGGCCCAGCAACAGGGGCTGCTGCCTTTGCCCTTTCTTTCAGTTCCTAAGTCAAACCTCAGAAACCTTCTGTTCAGCAACTTCTGAGCTGTCAATATGTCAGGTGTGATCGCTGTCACCTGTAGAGCTGGCCCAGGCTGTGGCTGGCTGCATGGCTTAGAGCTGCAGATGGGGTGGATGAACAAATCCCTGGCGACAGGCCAGAGGGAATAACCCAGGTGTGGACTTTCAAGAGAGAAAAGTAACAATCAGGTTAATCGATATTAACCTGGAATTCCATTAAAATGGAAGGATTTTCAGCAAGTCTCTGATCCAAACCCCTTTCAAGAATGCTTCCAACCAGGGCCAGTTAATCAGGCTATGAGCAGCTGAGTTTTGAATGTTTTCAGAGATTACAGAATCCCAGCATGATGGGGGTGGAAGGGACCTCCACAGATCATCCAGTCCAATCCCCCTGCTCCAGCAGGGCACCCACAGCAGCTTGTCCAGGAACACAATGGCCAGGGGAGGTTGGAAGCTCTTCACAGAAGGAGACTCCACAATCTCTCTGGGCAGCCTGCTCCAGGCCTCCAGCATCTTCAGTGGAGGTGAGAAGTAACATTTGTGAGATGAAGCTGTGAGGTGAGATGAGCTACAACAATGTTTTTTGGTCACTCTTCTAGCATTTGTCCACCTTTACTTGAGGCAATTTACCTAAGTGTGGTTTGAATTTCCTGTGCTCCTGCTCGTGTCCTGCATGTGCTTTGCTCCTGCCCCTGTGTACCTCTGAGAAGAGTCTCTGCACTTTTCAATTAGAGAGGTGAAGGTAAGAATAAAATCTTCACTTCATCTTCCCTTGAGTATCTCCCAGCCCTACAGCCCCTGACCACACATGCCTCCACTGGGTTGGCTCCTGTGGCTGTCACTGAGGACCCCCCCAGGTGGGATGGCCACAGCAGGTGGAATGTCACCAGAGCCAGAAGCAAGCAGATTCTAAACCCCACATGTATGCCTGCACACATCCCACACACATTCACACCCCGCAACGGGCTAGGTTCTGTGGGCCACACATCAAAACCACAGTGCCTACCACAGCTGAGATCTGTCCCAAAGGCTCTCACTGGGAGCTGCTGTCTCAGCTCACAACTGAATAGATCCCTCAGAGAGCCCTAACCCTGACCGTAATATCAAGGCATATATCAGAGGTGCTTACAGCCTGAGCAGGAGGCTGTCCCTCTAGTCAATAGAGAACACCTAGGGTGAGAGAGGAGCTGGATCAGCTGCCCAGAGGAGAGGTGGCAGAGGACAGGCCCTCTCCTCCCTTGCATTCTAGGAGAGTGCCCCAGGAAAAGAAGAGGGTCCTAGGCACCCTGTGGTGTCTTCTGGGGGTGGGATGGGTGTAGAGAGCAAGGCACAGCCAAGGCACGAGGAGGGGAGAAGGCATGTAGGGTAGCAGGAGGGTCTGCAATTGAGGTATAGGAGCTGGGACCCTGGCTGGGTGGAGTGGAATGAGACAGAAGGGCGTGGGTAGGGCTGGGAGGTGCAGAGGTTGAGGAGGAGCTGGAGGGGTGGAAGTCTATGTGCCAGGGGAGTGCGTGGCGCAGAGCAGCTCATCTTCCAGAGCAGATTTTGTGAATCCAGGAGCAAATACGATTTCCCTGGGTTATTGCAGGGATTTACAAGCAGAGTGACACAGGGCCTAGCACACAGCTGCAGTGACAGCCACTAATGGAGACAAATGACAAAGACATTTAATGAATTAAAAGATGATGAAGTGTTGCTGACAAAGCAAACACCCACATGTGGCACGGGCTGTCACCAAGCTGTGTGACACAGCAGCCTCTGACGAAGGCTGTGCTGGATCAGTCACAGCTCTCTGAGGGCTCAGCAGCCCCAGGGCTGTGTGGAGTAAAGTCTGGTCACAGCCCAGGGGCATTGGCTCAAAGCTGGTGATGGAAGCTGAGCTAACATGGGCTTGCTCAGTGCTGAAGACCATCCATAGAGTCACAGAATTCATAGAATCCCAGTCTGGAATGGACCTCAAGGATCATCCAGTCCAACCTGCTGGCAAGGACGTAGTAAGAATATCACAGAATTCCAGAGTCACAGGGTGCTCCTAATTGCAATATCTAAATCATTAATGAACATACTAAACAGCATTGGGCCCAATATTGATCTCTAGGGGATCCCACTAGTGACAGGTTGCCAGTCTGAGCAAGAGCTCTTTATCAGCACCCATTCAGGCTTGTTCTTCTCAAGCACTGTGCTTCTTGTGGTGAGACATTCAAACTTCTGTTGTCTGCATGATGGAGAGACACAGCTGAGCCAAGCTAGAAGATCAGAGATGGGAGAAACAGATTCCCTGATCCATGCTTGACTTTGAAAGTTCACCTGGGATCTCCCTGATAAGCAGTGTTGTTGAGACCCAGTAATAGGCAGCAAGAAAAATAATTGATTCATAGGATCATAGAATCATGGAATCACAGAACATTTGGGGGTTGAAGAGTCTGTTACAGTTCATCCAGTCCACTCTCCTGCACCAAGCAGGGATATCCCCAACCAGAGCAGGTTGCTCAGAGCCCAAACAACCTGATCTGCAATGGTGCCAGCTATGGGGCAGCTCCCACCGTTCTGGGCAGCCTGGGCCAGGCTCTCCCCACCCTCAGTGTCAAACATTTCTCCCTTCTCTCCATTCTGAATCTCCCTCTTTTAGTTTCAAACCATCAACCCTTGTCCTGGCACAACAGGCCCTGCTCAAAACTCTGTCCCCAGCTTTCTTAGTGCCCACTTTAAGTGCTGAAAGACCACCAGAAGGTTGCCCTGGAGCCTTCTTTTCTCCTGGCTGAGTAACCCAAACTCTCTTAGCCTTGACTTGGCCAGGTCTAGGAATTTAGGACTGGGTCGTCCTGGACTTTGGCATTAAAGGCAAAGCAGGTTTGGTGATCAGATTGAGTTGCTGTAGGCTCAACAGCACAGAGTAAGCTCAGGGGTGGATGCCCACTGGTTGTGCTATGGCTTGGTGCAAGGCTGCACCGCAATCATGCTTCAGATCTAGGACACCTCTGGGATTACAGTGTGATTATTTGGGCATGTGGAGATTTGGTGGCAGGGCTGGGTCATGCTGCAATTAAAGGTTCAGCCTAGGCCATGGTGGGGTTAGAGGAGAGTCCACATTCTGGTGAAGATTGGGAACACAGCACTGGCCTGGGGTTAAGTGGCAACAGCTGAGGCATCCCTGAGTGATGGCTGAGGGCTGGATTATGTCTGGCTCTGAGCAGATTTTGGGGGCTCTGCTGTAGAGGTGACCTTCCAGGGCTGAGCTCTTGACCACAGTGGGTTCTCAGGTGCCTGGCTGCAGAGGTGACGTTTTGCTGTGTAGCAAAACTTGCTGTCATTGCACACAGCAGGGCCTTGAGTTGCCCTACAGACCACTCAGGCCCTTGCTGTCCCAGTTCCTCCTCTGAGCTTTCAGTGCCCAGTACGATGTCACTGCTGTCCCAGAGAGGAGGCAGCAGGAGTGCTTCCCAATTGGCCTCGCTGAGAAGGCTGTTGCTGTCATACCTTAGATCTCCTTCACAGCCTGACCCACATACAATTGGAGGCTCCTGAGGCATTGGCAGCATGGTGAGGAGGAAGCAGGTGGTGGGAAGGGAAGAGGAGGCAAAGCATTTGGAATCAAAAATTTGATTCTGTCACTTCTGCTACAGCTTGTGTATCTTGAAGCCTTAGTGTGAATTTCAGACACAGCCTCTCCTTTGAGCCTTTCTCCTCGGGATGCAGTGAGCACTCTGGAGTCATTCTGATTGCCATGTTTAATGGCTGTACATGTGCCCAACCTCCTGCTCTTGCTGCTGGTGCTGCTCAGAGCTGCTCTGCACATGGCTCATTAGCAGAAATCACCTGTGTCAGCTGTTCCCCTGATCCAGAGCTAGCACAAGGTGTCAGGCCTGTGTCCATGGAAGTCAGTACAAAACTAGCATGGTCCCTGAAGAGAGCTGGAACTCAAATGTAAGCAAAGCTCCAGAGCAGGCAGGTGCACCCCAGCCCAATCCAGCCTTGTCCTTCCTGTGTTCTCCTTCCCCTGTCCACCTCTCTGGGTGGTGCATCATTTTCCGCAGTACTGCTCCTACCAAGGGCTCACAGAGTCCTTCCAGTGTCACAGCAGGGCTGCACTTCACTGGGGGAGCAGAGCTCTGCCAGCAGGGAAGAGGAAGCAAGCCCACCTCTCAGCCCCTCTGCTTCCCTGCTTCTGAAGAAGCTGAGACACCACCTCATTACTTAGCAGAGCACCAGAAAGGCTGGAGCCTTGTCATGGAAGGCCCAAACAGGCCCAAAATGTGTCTTGGTATGTCCAGACATGATCCCCTGCTACCCCTCTCCTTCTGGAGTGGGGAGAGATGCAGAGTCTAAGGATCCTGGCTTGCCCAGACTTGTTTTGCTGCTGTTTACATCCTGTGGTAAACAAGGTACATACATCTGACTTATGCTTGTCTCATGCATAGGTCCATGGGGTCCCAAATTTGGGTAAAGCAAGCCCCTGGCTTCACCTATTATGGTTAGTTTTGACAAAGTGCCATTCTAATTGGTTAATCTCTGTTGCCCAATGGAACAATCATGACTCAGGCAATTGATAAATATGGCCAGTAATTGTAAACAACTCACCATGCCTCACCATGCCATGCCATGCCTCACTTGCTTGCCATGCCTCGTCTTTCTACGCCATGCCATGCCTCACCTTGCTGCTTTGCCTAGCCAAGCCTTGCCTTACTGCCTTGGGGACCAGGAAGCCTTGCTGCTTCAAGACCAGCCTTGCTGCTATACCAAGCTTTGATGCTTTAAGCTTGTCTATCTGGAAACTTTGCCATGCCTCAGTTTACCAGGAGGGTGCATAAGTGCCCTTCACACCACAGGCAATAAGTCATTGCCGAAAGCTGCCCAAAACTGGCCAGGCGCAGCATGAGCAACCCTGCCAGCAGGTAACAACAGCCTGGACTGTGCAGAAGGGGTAAGACCAGGAGAGCCAAGTGCCCCTGAGCAGGCTGCATTACTGCCACCAGCAGCTGAAGCTATTGAAAGTCGCTGCCAGACTGAGCACTTACATAGAGACCTCAGCACAGCCTGCATGATGAGAGAGCAGATCACTGCCTGCATGTTGAAAGAGCAACTCAGTGCCTGCATGTTGAAAGAGCAACTCAGTGCCTGTGCATTGAGTAGCTCAGGGCCTGCGTGCTGAGAGAGCAGTCCACTGCCACACCACAGGGCATCCTGCTTGCTGCACACCTGAGAACCTCCATGCCAAAGCGTCCACCTTAGTGGACCAAACCAGGTCAGAGGACCATGTGAAGCTCCCAGACAGCCTATGTGTAGTTTGGCTTCCAACGACTATTGTACACCTGACAGCTCCCTCCAAGTGTTTGGGTACTGGCTGGACTATAATGCAGCCCCAGAAAGAATCTAGAAATACTAATTTGTGAGTAAATGTTCTAGAAGGCCTTTTTGCATTGTTCTCTGCTTACTCTGTGCTGTACTGTCTGCGCCAGCAGACGGGAGCCTCTCGAGTCCCCCTAGAGGGCAATCAGCATACTGCACCACAGGAATCCCTTCCAAAAGCTTCGTTTGTATTTTTGCTAGTTTTGCTAAATTGTTTGAAATTGTTTAGTGCTGACCTACACACTGTACACATTCTGTAATTTATTTGCACAACTGAGCATAAAAGACCCTGTAAATAAATTAAGAAAAATATTTTTCATTAATAAATATATATTAATATTTTATTAATAATTCATATTCCATAACCATAATAATAACTATAACAAGCCTCAGCAGCAGCCCAGATGTTTGGGTGCAGGGCAGTGCAGAGGAGAGCTGCAGGAGGCACCGGACTCTGTGTGGAATGTACAGATCCTGAATATATCCTCCAAGGTATGGATGCTCCAGCTCAGAAAAGTTGCCTGCACTGCTTCTGGCCTTGTCTTTCCTCCAGCTGCTGATGCTATTTGTTTGACCAGAGCAGAGCAGCTTGTATAGAGCAGGAAGCACTGGGGCTGGGTTTCTGCAGAGGAGCCAGGGAGTAAAATCAAATACTTGTGGTACCATTGCTGTGGGACAGGCCCTCTAACCCATCCTCCCATTGCCCCCATGACTGTCCCGGTGCCACCAGACAGCCACTGTGTCATTTGCAAGATGTGAGCTCAGCAGATGCTCTTCAGTCCATCAATGCAGACACAGCTCCTCCTTCATCCGGCCCTCAGGACACCACTTTCCACACCTGTGATTAATCTGCAGCCACCCTGAGCATGGCTGAACATCTGCTGGGCAGGGCACTGGGTAAAGCCTTCCTGGGGACAGCAATGAAACTGAAGCAGGAGCAGGGAGCTCTGGAATCTGCAAGCGATCAGGCAGCAATGTGCCTTGGTGGCCAAGAAGGCCAATGGGATCCTGGGGGGCATTAAGAGGAGTGTGGCCAGCAGATTGAGGGAGGTTCTCCTCCCCCTCTACTCTGCCCTGGTGAAACCTCACCTGAAATATTGTTTTCAGTTTGGGGCTTCTCAATTCAAGAGTGTCAGGGATCTACTGGAGAGTGTCCAAGGGAGGGCTCCCAAAATGCTGAAGGAGTTGGAGCGCTGCCCTGTGAGGAGAGGTTGAGGGATCTGGATCTTTTAGTCTGGTGATGAGAAGACTGAGAGGGGATCTAATCAATGTTTATAAATATCTGAGGCCTGGGGGTCAAGAGGGAGGGGACAAACTCTTCTTGGTTGCACCCTGTGATAGGGTAAGGGGCAACAGGTACAAACTACAGCACAGGAAGTACCACCTCAACATGGGGAAGAAATCCTTTACTGTAAGGGTTCCAGAGCCCTGGCACAGGCTGCCCAAAGAAGTTGTGGAGTCTCCTTCTCTGGAGACGTTCAAGACCCATCTGGATGTGCTCCTGTGTGACCTGACCTAGATTTTATGGCCCTGTTCCGGAAGGGCCATCAATGATCTAATGGAGGTCCCTTCCAACCCCTAACATCCTGTGATCCTGTGATACTGAGAAAGAGGACTTGGAAGCAAAGTGGCCCAGCAGTCATGGCAGCACTGCCAGGATGGCTGGGCACGAAAAGGGAGCCCTGCAGGTTCTGTTCAGGGTTTTGCTGATGGTGTGGGGGCTGGGCTGGACATGTGCTTAAATAGTGCTGGGTGAACCTTAGCTGGAAGGTGCAAAACTTCAGAAATCATGGCTGGAATTAAGATCTAACCTCAGTGAATAAGAGATATGTTGAAAACTGAGTCAAGAGAAAATCCAGGAAAGATAAATGTGAAGTGATGAGGTCAGGAAGGAGACAGCAAAGATGAAATCAAAAGCAGACTGGCTCAGGAGGCTGTGAACAGGGAAGGGGCCATGGCAGGCATGAGGTATGCTGCAGGCTTCCTGTGGACGCATTTTTCCTCCCTACAAGAGTCAGAGGTCAGCACCCCCTGGTTAAACACAGATCCATGGAGCAAGAGGCCAGTCGTGCCCTGGCTATCACCTTGCCTACAAACCCAGCAATTTCCCCAAGCTCAGAAGGTGTGAAAGTGGCAAACTGCTCCAAGCATTCCTGCCTTCAGTTCCGCACTCATCCTCCTCACATGCTCACCCAAAGTCAAGCCTTGCAACTTGAATGAAGCAGGGATACCTGGTACAGCCTGGTACAGGGGGGTCCTGGAACATAGCCAATTGATGGGAGATCTGGACAGAGCCACACACAGACCAATAGGATCCAAGCAATGCCACTGTCCCTTTAGTCAATATGAGCATGCATTTTTATACCCTTCTAACAGACTGTTCAAGCCAGCCCATTACAAAAGCAATTGGACAAATCATTTAAGGGACAAGGTCTTGACCCAATCAGCTGGCTCAAATAGGTCAGATGCAAACTCTGGTGGAATTGTGTAATTGGTGTAATTCGTTAAGGCGCTGTGAGAAGCCGAATAGTTGGCTGCATTGCTGCCTGTTAGAACGCCTCTCGTTTGCCTTGAATCTTCTTGCCGTTGGCTGTCCTTATGCCTTAATTCCAGGTTGTTATTGTAGCTCTTCTGCAGCTGCTGTAGCCTGTGTCCTTGGCTGTTGGATAAACATTCCAAGCAGGCTTGAGAAAGTTCAGCCTGCAATTTTGCAGTTAGCAAAACTTAGTTAACTTGGATTTGCTCACGTATCCAGCTAATACAGAATATTGCCCTACACTTGAAAATGTCTTTCCTTTGGCAATGGTCTGCGTGGGGAGGAGCTCACACCAGAATGACCATCAGGTCTTCAAAGGCATCCTCTTGTTTGCAAATGCAAGGGGATCAACTCAGCATCCCTCCACCCGCATCTCTGCATCTGCTGAGCCACTTACAGATGCAAGCCAGTGGGAGTGGAGCAAGGGGAGGAAGGAGGAAGGGCCACATGTGCTGGCAGTGTTGTTTCCCTGCTGCATTTTTCTAGGTGCTCTGAATGGGCAGAGATCTGCCCCCACAGTCACCCTAGACAATGTGGGATGCTTTGAAAAGGCAGGAGGAGCCTGTTCCCAGTTGCTGCGCAGCAGGCACACAGCTACCAGCTGCTGCACCTGCTACAAACTGCTCTGGCCCTGCCCATAGCCAGGAAGGGTTGAGGAAATGGTTCCTGATGCACTAACTGATCACAGAACCACAGAGGCACACAGATGGCTGGGGGCTGGAAGAGACCTCCACAGANTGGGGAGAAGGTGGAAGGGTGGTTGGGAGCCCCTCCTGGGGTCTCTGATTTCTGGGAGGGGAGTTGTGTTTCTGTATTACCTTTATCTTGTATATTCCTGTAACTGTTCCTGTCTATAGTGTCTATCTCTGCTTGGACATTGTGCTGGGCTGTAAATAGAGCTTCATCTAAACTTCCAGCCGGCTGAGTTCTAGCCTGGGTCAGGGCACCACTGACAAGAGTCTGGCCCCAGCTTTTTGCCCCCCACACTTCCTTTAGCTCTTGCTGAGGACTGCTCAGACCCACTCTGGGGCTGCTCTGCTGCAGGCTCTCAGCCCTTGCTCCTCACAGACATGTGCCAGTCCCTTCATCATATTCATAGCCTCTCCTGGACTCTCTCCCGGTCTATGTAACCATTGTTCAAATACAGCCCCAAAATGCATCAGGAGAGCGTTTTCAACAGAGGATCATCTCCCTCTCTCCATCTTTCTCTCATAAGACTCTTTACTGGTCACTCATGTTCAGAAGAGCTGAAATGCCAGCAGATATTCCTGGGATGATGAGCAATGAGAAAGAGAGGTGTTACATGATGAGAAACATAAAGAGTTTGGAGGTGATCCTGGTGTGTTTTTTAACCCAGTCAGGTGAGGAGGGATGTTGCTCTCTATAAATTCACCAGGGGACACTGCAAGGAGAAGGAGAGCCATTGAAGCTAAAAGCAATATTAGCACAGGAATATGTGCCCATAAACAGACCAAACAAAAAGTTAGGCTGCAAATTGGAAAAAGTCTCCTAACAGCTGAAGTCATGAAGCTGGGTGACAGCTTCACAAATGGTAGTGAATAGAAAGAAAGGACAAAACCCAAATCCAAAGAAAACTCTGACCAGTTTTGAGAGGGAGCTTGGTCATGGAGGGGATATATGTGGAGTGGGTTAGATAAATCAGTGCCTGAGATGCAGGGGCTGTGGGTGGTGCCACAGAAAGTCCTTTCTGCATGAACACAAGAGGATTCCTGGCTTATAGCAAAGATCTTTAAATCTCAGGTCCATTCTTCAGCTGTGTGCAGCAGCAAGTGAAGAGGTAAGAGACGTAAGAAGCAGAGTGCTGCTGAGTTCCCCCACTTGTGCTGCATCCTCCCAGACTCTGGTAGCACACAGCTCAGGATATCCAAACCCTGGCCCTTCTGAACAGCTCAGTGTGCAGCTCTGATGAGTCTCCCCTGACAGAGCTACCTAATGCCTTACAGAAGCCCTGGCCTTGAGTGGCATTTTTGGTTTTCAGCTTTTCTCTTTGCCCTGTGTGGGACAGGAAAATGCATCTTTTCATTCACCCTAGAATTGCCTCCTATTTGTTGAATTCAGTGTTCCCAGATGTAGTGTTACGCCTGGAAGGAAAAGTTCTTCCAGATTCATATTCTTGATGATTTCAGAGTCTCCTCTGTATCTCTCATTCTTTGTTTTCCAGGATTTCTTTCTGCTCTCTTTTTAAGAGTATTCATGTTCTTTACGAACTGGTTATGACAACAGCCCTGACACTTAAGCTCCCTGATGTCCTGAAATTTTATCCTGTCCACAGAGGACCAGAGCTTTGAAGAAAAAGGCAGAGTCCAGTGCACAGCAAACTAGAGAGATGCAGGTGATCTCTAGGACCCAGATTCTCTGCCTAACACAATGCCCCATACCCACAGACCTGCAAGCCCAGGTGCCACTGTCAGTGCCTCAACTTCAGCAGCAGCACAATGAGGCAGCAGTGCCCAGGTAGGCAGGCCAATGGCATCCTGGCTGGTGTTAGCAAGAAGGTGGGCAGCAGGGACAGGAAGAGATCATCCCCCTGTGCTCAGCACTCCTCGAGTGCTGTGTTCAGCTCTGGGTCCCTGACTGCAGGAAGGACATTGAGGGGCTGGAGCCTGTGCAGAGCAGGGCAGTGAGGCTGGAGAAGGGCCTGGAGCAGCTGGGTGTGAGAAGGGGCTGAGGGAGTTGGGGGTGTTGAGGCTGCAGAAGAGGAGGCTGAGGGCAGAGCTCCTTGCTCTCTGCAGCTGCCTGCAGGGAGGGGGCAGTGAGGAGGGGGCAGCCTCTGCTGCTTGGTGGCAAGGCACAGGAGCAGAGGCAATGGTTCCAAGCTGCCCCAGAGCAGGCTCAGGCTGCAGCTCAGCAACTCTTTCTTCCCTGGAAGGGTTCTCAAAGCTTGGCACAGGTCGCCCATGGCAGTGCTGCAGTGCCCATCTCTGGAGAGCTTCCAGCAGCTGTGGCCCTGGTGCTGAGGGGCAGGGTTCAGTGGTGCCCCTGCAGTGCTTGTCAGTCGTTCTGGTCATGCTCTGCCCTAGAGCACAGTCAGTCTTAAACTCAAGAGAGACAAGGTCTGAAGCAGAGCAAGAGGAACTGGGCAAGAGATAGGCTTCCTGTTGGAAGAGCTGTCTAGGTACCTCCTGCAGAGGACAAAGAAGTCAGAGAGGTGAACCAGAGAGGAGAGGGATAGTCTGAGCATCACTGAAGACAACAACAGCAACAGGCTGCTGCCATCTTCCCACTGGTGTTTCTTAAGGACTTTCAGAATAGTTAGGCTTGGATGTTTGTTTGCAATCAATCTGAGCTCTCCAGGGCAGTGACAGGCACACTCTCACTGTAAGCACTTTCAGAGTCATCTGCATATCTAGTAAGGAGCAAAGCACTGCTGATGCACCATGACACCCACCTGCCTTAGGAGCATCAGCGTGAAGCCATGAAACCACAGCTTCAGCTTTCGACAGAGCACTTAGAATTATAACATCATAGACCTCCAAAGCTCAACCAGCCCAACCCCCTGCACTCAGCAAGGGACATCTTCCACTAGATCAGGCTGGCCAGAGTCCTGTCCACCCTCACCTTCAGTATCTCCAGGGATGGGTCTCAACCACCTCTCTGGGCACCCTGTTGCAGTGTTCCAGCAGCCTCCTGGTGCAGAGCTTGTTCCTCACATCCAATCCCAATCTGCTCTGCTCTCATTCCAAACCATTGCCCTGGTCCTGTCCCTTCAGGCCTTCGGGCACAGTCCCTCTGCATTCTGCTTGTAGTCCCTTCAGGTACTGAAAGGCTGCTCTAAGGTCTCTCTGAAGCCTTCTCCGGGCTGAACACCCTCAGCTCCCTAAGCCTGTCCTCATAGCAGAGCTGCTCCAACCCCCTGAGCATTTTCACGCCCTCCTCTGGACTTCACCAGCAGGTCCAGGTCTCTCCTGTGTTGGGGTCCCAAAGCAGGACACAGCAGTGCAGGTGAGGTCTGAGCAGAGCAGAGCAGAGTGACAGTATCCCCTCTCCCCATCTCTGGTCATGATGCTTTAGATGGAGCTGCGATGTGAGAGAAATTCCTCATCCCACATGCAAGCGACCTGGCTGCAAGCAGGTGTTGATGCCAAGCTACCTGTCACAGAACAGACCTGGTTTCACCTGTCCTCATCCTTGCCTGCACTGAAGAAGCAAGTCTTTCACTTCTGCAGCTCTCCTTTCTTCTGCGATCCATAAAAACTGTTCAGGTCTCAAAGAGCTGTAGGAAACAAACAAGAAGCTCATTTGCTGTCCTGTTTTGGAGACACCTTCTGAGCAATTGCCCCATACAGAGTGAAAAATGGGCTGCAGGTTGAAAGGCACAGGCAAGAGAAGTGCCTGAGAACACCTGGGGCATAAGGAGCTGATGCAGAAGCCATGAAAGCTCAGAGAGGCACACTCTGATCCATAGCCAAAGACCAAAAGTACATGCAGGGAGCCTAAGGTGGCAGGGGTAAGGACTCTCATCAGCATGTGGAGTTGTAGCAGCTGTTGCCATTGAGTTAGGAGGAAAGGCTCTAGAGAGATTTTGCTGCACTTTGTGTGCTGGTCTGAGGCTAA
>WBNM01009355.1:288995-300275 GCA_013399055.1 Ramphastos sulfuratus | reverse complement strand
CTTGCAGAGAGGCTGCTGCTGGTTCTCTTCTCACAGATGATTTGAGACAGAACAAGGGGGAATGACCTCAGGCTGAGACTGGGAAGGTTTAGATTGGATGTTAGGAAAAAGTTTTTCACAGAGAGAGTGGTCAAGGATTGGAACCAGCTGCCCAGGAAGGTGGTGGAGTCACCCACCCTGAATGTGTTGTTTGGATGTGGTGCTTCAGGATATGGTTTAAGGTGAATCTTGTAGAGTAGGGTTACAGGTTGGACTTGGTGATCCTGAGGGGCTTTGCCAACCTGGATGTTTCTGTGATTCTGTGAGATAGGAGTGGAGAAATCCCCCTTCTGTTCAGAGTGATGTAGGGGAATTCCAGTGTTCTGTTGAAGCCCTTGTGCTCAGTCATAGATAGCCACTACCAGCTCCAGCTGCAGGGTGTTGTGCAGCCCAAATTGTTTTATAAGGAGTGATCATTTGTCTGCTTGTGCTAACAGAAGACATACTTAGATTGTGCTGCACTTTGTACCAAAACTAGAAAAACACAGGCTGTGGTTTGTAGCATTTTCAGCTTTTAAAATAATCTAGAATGGCCTAAATTTTACCTTGCCAAGTGATTGTGGCAGATTGGGTGATTTAGTTTTATTTAAAGCCATGCTAATTAAACCACATGGCTGCTTAAGGAGTTTTGAAAATCACTCTGTAATGTGATGAAGATGTTTTAGGTGCATGTTGCACAGTGCTTCTGAGGTTGTCATGTCTCAGATGGACCTCTAAATAGTGGAACTGAAGCACCTCAGGGTTTCACCCAAGGTCTCTGAAGAGAATGGGAGGTAACAGGCAGTGAGTTGTTATAGTAGCTTAAATTTGGCCTGAATCAGGTTTCTGAACAGATTGCAAAACACCTGCGGAAAGCTGAGTATGTCTTAGGACTTACAGATTTAGTGCTATCCTCTGTGGTAACTTCAGGTAGTATCTCTCAAACAATATATCAGAGGATTGTTGAAAATATGCTTGCTTTATTCCAGTTTTATCACTGTGAGTGGTGATAAAAATGTACGCAAATGCAAAAGACATGCATGGTATCTCTGGCATCAGACACCAGAGCAAGTTACTGGAGTTCAGCAGTTCAGCACTGTGCATACTAGGGGTTGTCTGATGTACTTCAAGTCTGCTGGCGTTCAGCTCAGAGAAGAAAAAGCTCTGGGGAGACCTGATTGTGGCCTTTCAGTACTTAAAGGGGCCTGTAAGAAAGATGGGATAGAGTTTTTAGCATGGCCTGTTGTGACAGGACAAGAGGTTGTAGGTTTAAACTAGAAGAAGGAGATTTAGACTAGATAGAAGGTAGAAATAACTTGCACTGAGGGTGGTGTGTCCCAGGTTGGGAACTATAGGGTTAAAATAGTCCTCTAGGGACTTGAAGATTTTGTTATTCAATCCCACAATTCTGCTATCTCTTCATAAGCTCACGGCAAGACCAGTTTGTTCTCCTTTCCTCCCCCTCCAGCCTTGCGTCGGGCAGGAGCTGCATTATCGGGACAAACATGTAAGGATAGGCCTGGTTGGGGCCTCCAGAGGCTGTACTTAGGCCTCTTGGATGGCGGAGGCATGGAGGGGGAGAACTGGAGCACTGGGGATGATAGATTTAGTTTTGGGCTGGGGGAAAATTCAGGAATGCCCCACGTTGGGCGCCAAAATTAATGTACCAGGTTAGGGTGGATCCCTCCCCTGGTAGAATAAACTTACCATGACACGTATTCTTTTTTTGTGAAGTCAGGAAAAAAAAATTATATTTCTTAAACTAAATATAACAGTGTAGGGAAAAAAAAAATACAACTAACAACCTGAAGGAAGATGGGGAAGGGGTCAAGCAGCGGCGAAAGCAGCAGAAGCAGCAGCAGCAGCCAAAACAGCGGCAGGGGAAGATAGCAGCAGGCGCAGGCAAAGCGGCGGAAGCAGCAAGGGGAAAGTACAAACTGTGCTTCCAGACATAAAGCTTTTGGTGCTCCAATGAGATTATATTAACTTATCCATTATTGCCATTCTATGGCCTATCCCCAGAATGTTTGCCTTAGAGCTTCCACCTCCAAGTTTCTCTGAGGTAGGAATCTAACTCAAACGGCTACAGTGCTGAGACACTGGCCTGGGTTGCCCAGAGAAGTGGTAGATGCTCCAACTCTGGAATCACGCCAGGTGAGGTTGGTTGGGGCTCTGAGCAACCTGCTCTGGTTACAGGTGTCCTTGCTGAGTGCAGGGGGGATTGGACTAGATGACCTTGAAAGGTGCTTTCCAACCCAAAGCATTCCATTTCAATGTCTGTCTCCAACCAAGGTTTGCTGTGTCCTCATGCTACTGAACTGTTCCTAGTTCCTCTAAACCAGATTTTATTCCAAAAGTGAGAAAGTTACCTCTGTGCTTGTGCCTCTAAACGCATCAATGCCTTTTCATGTTGTGCTCGTTTCACATTTAAGGCAGTGCTGGTTTGAGGACAATTTGCTGGTATTGATTATTCACTGAATTCTGCCAAAAAACAGGCTTGAAAAATTAGGAACAACACAAAAAAACCCAATTCCTATAAGTTTTTCAAGGCCCGTGTAGCAGTGTTGCAGTGGGTTCCAGAACAGCATTTGAAAAATAAAAATGGGATGGAGAAAGGCGATGGGAACAATATGATACAAAATGGGCTAAACTTTGAGACTTTGTCTTTCTATACATTATTCATTGCAGCTAGTGAAAGGCAACTTGGCTTCTCTTGTGTTTTTGACAGCCAATTGGAAATGGTGAAAATGTTTGTAACTTCTATTGTGTTTTTTTCTAATTAGACAAGGCAAATAGTTTATGAAGAGCAAGGATGGAATTAATCATGGGCTCTTGCTTGTCACAGCTGTGCTCTGAATGCCTGACAGAGCCATTTTATGGCACAGAATTCAACATATAGAATAAATGTATGACAAAGGACAAAGTTTTGCAAGCATTTTCAGTGGTGATCATGTGTTTTTTTGCAGTCCTGAGGACAAGTGGCTACAATTGAACTGAATGGGAACTGAGAGATACTTTGGAAAGTGAATCCTTGCTGGCATTTTCAAAGAGGAGCTCTGAATCTGGATTACAGCCTTTTAGGCAATTTAGATATAATTTTCATGTCTAATTTGGTGGCTGTATAAGCATACTGAATGTTTTCTGCAAGTGGCTGGTTACCTAACATCCAACTATCTCTTTGGGTTTGGAAGCATAGAAATCAGGAGATTTCTGAGGATATTTTTCAAGCCATATGATTGAAATCTTTCCCATATGTCAACTCTAAGACTAGAAGCTGCATTTATAATCTTATGTCAAGTGTATGTAGGTTGTTTTGAGTGATCTGATGTCAGTAGCAGTTGTACTTAATGTTTTTTATTAACTTCAAAATGTGCATTACTATTAGCTTTTTAAAGAAATATTGACTGGTTTATTTATTGCTCTTTGAAGTGCTTCAAAGTACTTCTACTGTACTACTTCTATTTTAAAAGCCTTCTCCCAGTTTTGCTTTAGTAAAAGCATCCACACTTGAGAATGACCTTACCCTTTGAATTGAAAAAGGCTTGTTTGGAGGTTACAGGTTGCAGCTTGAAGTGGCTTCTCAGTCTTTTACCTGAGCCAGACTTCAGAAGTGATCCACAAGCATTGTCACTGGCAAGAGGGTATTTATCTGCCTCGTACCTATTCATTCTGAATAACTGACCTAAAAGACAGTCAGAAAGCTGATGGCATCCTGGCCTGCAGCAGAAGAAGCATAGCCAGCAGACTGAGCAAGGTGATTCTGCCCCTCTGCACTGGTGAGACCTCACATGGTGTACTGCATGCAGCTCTGGGGCACTTAACACAAGAAGGATATGGACCTGATGGAGCTGGTCCAGAGGAGGGCCATAAAGATGATCAGAGGGCTGGAGCACCTCTGCTGTGAACACAGGCTGGGAGAGCTGTACAGATTGGAGAAGAGTAGGCTCCAGGGAGACTTTGTAGTGGCCTTGCAGTACCTGAAGGGTACAGGGGCTACAGGGTAGCTGGAGAGAGACTGTTTACAAGGGCATGCAGCACTAGGACAAACTAGAGAAGGGTAGATTTAGATTGGACATGAGGAGAAATTTCTTTACAATGAGGGTGTAGGACCAATGGACTAGGTTGTTCAGGGAAGTGGTGTAGGCCCTATCCCTGGAGACATTTAAGTTCAAGCTTGTTGGGTCTCTGAGCAACCTGACCTAGCTAGAGATCAGGGGGTTAGAATAGATACCCTTTAAAGCTTCCTTCCAGCCCGATGCATTCTATGATTCTAAGTGCAAATCCTATTCTAGATGGGAAAATCCTATTCACTTACAAGTTCCAGTAGTTGTGTCCACACTTTTAAAGGTCTGTTTTAAATCACTTTGAGCTTCGCTGCTGATGGACGTAACCATGAATGTAAATGTTAGCTCATGAAATGTCTAGTGTAAAAGGAAGGGTCTAATTCTCTCTTGCATCATTATTACATTGCAGTGGTGTCTGTAATATCTACATTGATGTGCAAACTGAATTGAATGGAAATGGGGCTCATTTGGCTCTCAGTGTTAGAACAAACTGTTCACAGATTTCCATTTTATTTCACAGCATTCGCATACAGCATGCTGAAACACCTGACTTGTGAACTCCTCTGCCAGCTCAGGTTGAAAATGCTGAGAGCATTGCAACTACAAGGGTTAGAGTTTCAGAGAGATTAGGCAGGTGTCTGAATATGTAGGTGAAAACAAACCTGGGCTTTTCACATCTTTCCCACTTGTCCCACCTCATGCTGTATGGGCGTATTGTGCATGTTAGCTCTAATAAATGTTTGACTACTGATTTTTCAAAGCATCACTTTTCATGGAGTGGAACAGTATTCCTGACTTGATTATTTTTATTATAAAATACAATGGTTAGTTTCCTCTTAGGAGACAGATTTTACACATGGCTGTCTTTTTCAGTGCCTGACATCACTCTGTTTAGCAGCATTTAGGAGATCCTCATCATAACAGATCATTGAAAACAAACCCACTACTCCTTACTGGTATTTGATAGCTTATTCAGTATATAAAATCAAAGTTTTCCTGGCTTCAGAAATGCTCACAGCAGCATATTTTGTGGTCTTCAATAATAAAAAAGAAAAGTAAGAAGAAAAAAAAGTCAGTTTATGGAAGTGGAGAACATCTGCATCTAAACCACACCAATTAGCTAGAAGACACAAGTGATGCTAACACTCTCAATCTATTTTTGGTCACTGCCTACGTGATCAGGAAAAATCAGAGACTGCAATGGCTTTGCTTAACTCTTCTCACTCCCATTTCTAAGTATTTCTTCTTCTGTTCAGCAGTGGTCTTGGTAGCATTAGGTTAATGGTTGGGCTTGATCTTTTGCAGCCAAAATGATTCTATCATTTTCTTACGTTCAGTAGTGAGCAAAGCTTGCCTGTGAAGACTTACAAACATGGCTCGAAGAACTGTGGAAGTATGTGGTCACTAGTAAGGTATTTGATGTATTTATTCAGTATTCTGCAGGTTATTGAGTATAACTCACTTCACTTTCCCATATAGAATCCTAGAATACATTGGGTTGGAAGGTACCATAGAAGGTTGTCTTGTCCAACAGGCACGTACAGAAAGGCTAGGAAAAGATCTATATATTTACATAAGTCATCTTTGTATGTCTAAGCACTGAATATTCCTATCTGCTGCTTATTCTTGTTTAGTTTTGACTTCTGTTGTCCTACTTGATGTTGTCTTTTAAAACTGCAGTGACAATAAGCCAAAAGAAAATGGAAATTTAAATTTCAAAATCATTTTAAGTCTTCTTCAGTGGGGAAAAAATAGCTTTGAGGTCAGTTTCCTAATGCAGTACTATCCCTTGGGAGCAGTTGCATATCTTTGGATTACTGGATAGTTGTTTACACATCTCAATGATTTCTTGGTTCAGAAATTACTTCTACAGGCAGCCTTTTTTATGTGGGTTTCTTTATTTTTAGTAACTTTGCTATAAGATAATTGTCTTTTTTTCCAGAATCATTCGTTGAAGAGTCTGTTAGAACATCCTTCAGACTATGGGGATGCCTGAATTTCCAGTGCATTGTAATCCTTTAGTTCTCCAGATTTAAAATGATCAAATAGATTTTGCCTCGTGCATAGCAAGGCAGAGTGAACATCACAGAACATAATGAACAATCTCATTGGTAACAGTCAGAAAAACACATCAGTTGGAAGTTGAATTTGGTTCAGAATCTACATAACCAGTAGTAATAATTCAGTCAGTTGCTGCTAAAGCTAAGTGTGTTGGAAGTTGTTCAAGACTTAGCTTGAGAACTTATGTGGCTTCTCAGCCATGTGCAGAACACAAGGAGTGTCTCAGCTACACTTGTTCTTTTCCTTCCTTCCAGAGCATGTGGTACCTACCACAGCCTTTGAAATGAACACCAATGACCATTCACAGAATCCCAGAGTGGTGGGATTTGAAAGGAACTTTTAGTTCAGATCATCTAGTTCAACCCCACTTGCTAAAGCAAGGTCCCAGAGCAGGCTGCCCAGGATCACGATGTCATAGAATCATAGAATGGTAAGGTTGGAAGGGACCTCAAGGATCATCTAGTTCCAACCCCCTGCCATAGACAGGGACACCTCCCACTAACACAGGTTACTCAAGGCCTCGTCCAACCTGGCCTTGAACACCTCCAGGGAAGGAGCATCCACAGCCTCCCTGGGCAACCTCAGACAGGTTTGGAATCTCTCCAGCAAAGAAGACTCCACAACTTCTCTGGGCATTCTGGTCCAGGGTTTCAGCACCCTCGGACCAAGGAAGTTTCTCCTCGTGCTGAGATGGAACCTCCTGGGTTCCCATTTGTGCCTGTTGCCCCTTGTCCTATCATTGGACACCACCAAAAAGAGTCTGGCCTCATACTTATGACCCCTGTCCTTTAGATATTGATAACCATTGATAAGATCCACTCCTTCAAAATGGAGATGAAAGTTCCCATGGATTCTGTTGTGTTTCAGACAAAGCCATTAGCAGTGGTGGAGGCTCTGCAGCTGCTTGCTAAGCTGCAGTTTGAAACCATAACTAAATCATTTTGAAACTGATTTACAAATACTTTAGTGATGTTCTAACTCAAAATTTTAGTGTCTGTCAGGCAAAACTGCATGAAATTGATCATGTTACTTGAAGTGGGGATATGGGAAGAAAAAAAAAAAGTATTGCAGGCACAGCACTAAAATGAAATCCTAATTACTCATGGTAAAAGTGGCAACAAAAGAGGGCACCAGTTCTCCACAGATCCTGGGTTTGGTATATTCCTAGACTTCCCTCACTGTAAGTGTGGAGCTCTGATAATGGAATGATTATCTTTTTGGGGTGGAGTGAAATCTGTGTTTACCCATATTTGCAATTTCAGTGGAATCCTTCCAATGCTATTTATGAGACCTTGAATAGGCTCAGAGATAAGGAACAGGAAAGCTCACTGCGGAACAGCAGTAGCCTCTATTTTAATCTTCCAGACCAAATGTGTCGAGGGCATACATAGTTTTGTTGCTGCAATGATCTAATAATTGTGACCTTTTAAAGGGACCATGAAGTTATGTGAAACTGCACGAAATGAGGCAACATAAACTGGCAAGTTGCTTTTCCTACACTGAGTGGAGTGAGTTTGCATCATGCTGGATTTGCAGAGACCTCCATATGACTTTCCCAGGCTCCTTCCCACAGTCCACTGAAACGAGCGAGAAGATGCCTTCAGGGCTAAATCATGGTGACGTAGCATAAACGATGACTGGAGTACAAGTCTTGTGGGAGGAAGCTGAGGCAACTGGAGTTGTTCAGCCTGGAGAAAAAGGAGGCTGAGGGGAGACCTCTTTATGGTTCCCTAAAAGGAGAGTGGAGTGAGGTGGGTGTCAGTCTCTGCTCCTGTGTAACAATGATAGGACAAGAGGAAATGGCCTCAAGTTGCACCAGGGGAGTTTAGATTAGACATTACAAACACCCTCTTCCTCAAAAGGGTTGTCAAGACCTGGACCAGGCTACCCAGGATATTGAGGGAGTCCCCATCCCTGGAGGAATTTTAAAGCTGTTTAGATGTGGTACTGGGGGCCATGGTTTAATGGAGACTTGGAATTGAGGGGTAAATGGTTGAACTTGATGATCATGAGTGTCCTACCCAATATGATTCTATGATA
The DNA here is from genome assembly GCA_013399055.1 of Ramphastos sulfuratus. Lineage (NCBI taxonomy): Eukaryota > Metazoa > Chordata > Aves > Piciformes > Ramphastidae > Ramphastos > Ramphastos sulfuratus. The sequence goes on along the minus strand of WBNM01009355.1, from coordinate 292,092 downwards.
CTGTGACTTTGTTGAGTTTGAGGCCTCGTTCAGGAAGCTCATGATATTTTGTTCTGTGCTGGTGAGCAGTGAGTCTCATATTACCTCAAAACTCTGTCATTTTGGTTGGCAAAAGCTACAGATCATGACTAGTCCCAATCGGTGGAAGAAATGAAGAATCAGGGGAAAAAAAATATCACCTTTTATCCATGCTGATAGTTCAAGATTCATGGATATTTTGGTCTTTATATTTCGTGTATGTTGGCTGTTTATCTTCCCTTGGGAAAGCAGATGGATAAGTTTGTGCAACACTGGAAAATGTGATTGCAGCATGAGTAGCTTGCTTCAGCTGCCCTAGGTTTAAATACAGGGAGCTGGTATCTCTGGCATCAATCTCTAGAGGGCTCAAGTAGACCTGATATGGTCACTCACTGGCCAAAGGTAGAGCTGAATCCTTGAAACATTCAAATTCTGATGTGAACTGGATGTCCTGGAAACTAAGCAGTGGGAGTGTGGGTGGTTTGCTCCTCAAATGGCCATTAAATGAAGTTCTTTGCTTATATCAAGTATAATCTCATCTCAGCTGTTTCTCAGTTTCTTCGTTTGAGCTTTGAATTCAGTGGGAGTGTATTTTCTAAAGGTGATCAATAGGTAACCCAACAAGAAGAGGGAAAAAAATCTCATACATACTGGTCATTTCAGCTGCAAATACAAATGACAGGAAAAAAAAATTACCTCAGTACTTTTTTGTGTTGTCATTTTGATATGGTGTTATTTAGATTCCAGGCAATTTCAGCATTCCTGATTCCCTGAAATTAAGAAATATGTTTATCCTATAGCTTTCTGTGTTTCTCATTCCAGTGCCTTTGGTGATCAGCAGACTATTTGTAATAGACTCAGCGTGTTGGGGTAATTGAAGTCAAGCCAGAGATGTTGCTTAAGCACCAGTGGAAACACTGAAATCTTCTGGTTTAAATTCTAAATTTAGGTCTGGCATAACTAGATATCAAATGGTTCATTATAGTTGATCTCTCTCACATACCTATCACAACTTCTTTCAAAATGTAAAACAGCCTGAGGCTTTCCCCACGTAAAAAGCGGATCCTGCCTTTCCCAGATGTGAAGGGCTGATTCCAGAGAGGTTTGCCAGTGTTTGGTTCCTCTTAAATGCTTGCTATTTCTGTACAATTCCCTGAAGTGTGTGATGGTTTATTTGATTTCATTAACATTTGGAAAGGATTTGAGGAATTGCATGGTTTGGTCACTACAGTAAAAAGATAATAATGCTCCTGGGAGCAGCTGAATGTGGAAATTGCATGTGAGAAACTGTGTGTCCATCCTTGGAGGCTGTAACAGCTTTTCTCTATGGTGTGCTATAAAGTTTTAACTGCTCTAATCAGCGAGGGCCATCACTACCACTCATGTCAGAGGAATGGCTCTCTTATATGATAACATCTGAAGGCTGTTCCCATTGATGGCCATGCCTATATATCATTTTCTAAGCATGAGGCCATGGTCAAGTCCAAACTTGTTGCATATTGAAATGATTTGGAGGGCAGGCCACCAGGAGAAGACTAGCTGGGGTCTGGCACTGGGTAAGAGAAGATTGTATTCAGGTTATCTCTTTCCTCATGCACACCTGTATCCCAGTCAGTTATAAAGTAATTTTCTTTACCCAGATCTCTTTTACCAGCTACCTACTGCCATGCAGAGGTGTCACACTGTCAGAGCTGACAGGTTACCTGGCTTGCTTTCTTAAAAGAAATTTCCTTAATGGGAAGGCAGCAGGAGAATGGAGACAGCTGAGCTATACTAATCCACTTGCTGGCAATGACAGCCCACAGTCAGTGTTGCTCTTCATTGAGTGCTTTAAGCCTCAGTCCATGTAAGCTAGCTGATAAGTGTTGATATGACTCCTGTATTTCAACAGCATGTTACAAAGGTGTCTGTGGAGTCTTGCAAGTTGCTTCAGTGGATTTGGCAGGGATATGAAAGGACTTGTGGGATGTGGCACAGTTAAATGGATATTGCTTGGTATTTTAGATAGGCTTTTGCAAGACTTCAGAAGAGGTTGCAGTGATTCCTGTGTCATAACTTGCTGCCAATAGTTTGCCCTGGAGACCCTGCAGTGTTACTTGCAGGCATGGCAAATTAGAGTTAAAAGGGGTTGCTATCACAGTAGCCCAGGTTTGACAGCAAAAATAAAATAGCCTGTGGTCTGCTGCATGCTCCTTGCTCAGTATGACTGCCTGTGCAGCAGCAGCAATAGGGCAGGAGCAGTGTCGTTGGAGAATTGAAGTAGTCTCTCTCCTTTTTTGAACTTGGGGATCCTTACATGTGAACACTGTTAGGTATGTGTCACACAGCATTTTGGGGTGACAATATAGGGCTTTATCCTGAATCTTTGGAAACTACTTGCTTTGAAGCCTGAAATGTTGTGCATGATGTAGCCATTTCCTGGGAGCAGGGCTGTCCTGCTCTAAAATTAAAAAGAAAAAAAACCTCAGGTTTTACTTTTTCTTTTCTTTTAGAAACACGCTAGTTGAGAATGAGGCACAGAAAAACTTCTCAGCATACTGTCAAGCCGCATTCTACATCACTCCCTCCTCTCTCAGCCCTTCTCCTTCCCACCTCCTCTCCCTCCACCCTACATGTGTTTAATCTTAGCCATGGATGTAAACCTGTCTATCCCTTATTTTGCATCCTTCGACTATTATTATAATCAGGCCAGTTTATTAAGAATTAATGTCCCTTCGTGAACTGAGGATAATGGAATGGCCACATTTCCTCTTGTGCTGGACTGTGATTTACTAATAGGAGCTTCTAGGGAAAGGATCATAAAAGAGTGAGGCCCCCACTTCTGGATTAATATTTAATCAGATGTTAAGGGATCCTGGAGTTCCTAGCAGAAACCTGCAGGGGAAATGCAAGGGTCCTGCATCTTAAAGGGGCCATGCAATTATAATTAAAGGCTTGATCCAAAGCCCATGGACACAAATGAGAAGCTCCTGTTGATTTGAAGACCTTTGGATCTGGCCCAAGGGGAACCAAAAATAATGAATGTTTTTTGCATATGAGACAGAGGAAGATAGATATACCTTTTTTTTTTTTTTTTTTT
>WBNM01009355.1:174395-288978 GCA_013399055.1 Ramphastos sulfuratus | reverse complement strand
TTTTTTTTAATATATTATTATTTCAAAGGTATCAAACAAGGTTACCACTCATGGTCTAAATTTCAAATGAATGGGATGGAAAAGATCTGCTGCTAACGGTGTGCATCCGAAAACCTGGGGGCCAGACTGTTCCAAACTTCTTAAAGATGTGAGCATGAATTCAGATGGATTATTTCTTGTATTTCATGGTTAAATAAGCTATACTGAGGGAAGTGTCACAGTTGAGTTGTTCTATGTCTCATTATGGTTTGTGGACTACATATATGAATAATCTGGTTTTAAGTAGGCGCAGATCAGTTCCCACACAACATCTGCCCCCAGTTCCCTAAACCAGCTGTAGCTGCAGCTTCTGCAGTGCCCTGCACTTGCAGGAGCAGATGAGGTGGGATCACTTTCAGGCTGCCTCTGCAACTGCCTGGGAGGGACACAGCTCTGCAGACCACTGAAGCAGAAAGTGCAGATAGCCCAAATAATGAATGATGCATCTTGTAAATTGATTTCTGCAAAGTAGCTTTTTCAATTACTGCATGTTCCCATGCTGTTAATGGGCTATTTCATCATAAAGCTGGGCCTATGGATTTACTAGGGCTTAAAACATGTTCTTAACTTGGAACAGGGTGTTGGGGGTGGTAGGTTGTTGGTCAATATAGTTGACTACTCTGTTTTAGATTTTGCCCTGTAAGAAAAGCCTTCAGCTGACTTGGAACCCCTGATAAACAGAAAAGAGGCAAAAACCAGGCTTGTCCTGAGGCTGTTTTCTCCAGATGAGCTGGGAGAGCAGTGGCTGCTCTGTTCTTGTAGTGGCTGAGAGAAAATGAAGCTTGGCCGTGGCAGAACTTGCTTCTTGCTAGAGAGAATATTGTGCATTCTGGCGAGCGTGTGATCAGAGTGTGTGTGTTATGAGGGGCTGCTCAGCTGAGCTGATGATTTTGTGTCATCCTCTTAAAGAAGCCTTTCAAACCAGTATCCAACATGTACATTAAAGTGGGCAGGATGATGGCACACACAGCTGCTCAGTATGGCTTAACAGGACCTATTGTATTTCATTGCAGGCAGACATGTCCTAGGTCACTGTGTTTCGATTGATCTGTGTTTGCATCTGCTCTCCATCTATGCTGGTTTTGCAGTTGTGCTAAATATAGCCTAGCCAAGGGACAGTGATTAGACCTGTGTTTGTATTGACAGATCTCCTCTTGTTCTCTGTGTACATCCTCTGGATGCCTTGCACAAGTGAACTTGGTGCAGCATAGCACTGAATTATAACATAGTGCATTGCACTTAGCTCATTTACAAAATCTGCTGGAATCCCTTCCATTGATTTTGGCTATTTGTGTTTTAAAATAAATCCTAAACACAAGCCCATAGTTAAAAGTGTGATAAATTCCTGGAAAGAATATAGGTTGGACACTTCCTGTTGTGCTTTGGCAATCGGATTTTGAACCTGAGTTCTAGATTTCATGCAAAATTACACTGTTCTGACCTGCAGATTTTGAGACCTGCAAAGGGTTTTGTCTTCCAAAACAACAGTGAGACTGACTTTCTATATGTCATAGACAGGGTCACAGGATAACTTTTATTCTACAACCCCAGTTTTTATTCTGTTTAGGCCAATTTGCTCCGATGAGAGCAGCAGCAGACTTCTGTGGAAGCTGTATTGTGTGTTTAACGTGAAAATAGTGACACAAGGAAGTCATGAGCGTGACTGTCAGTGTTTGCAATGAGCAGTGGCAGCCAGAAAGAAGAGAGAACCAGGAGGGAGTAATGAGGCAGTTCCTTCAGTGCAATCAGCAGATGTTTCGAGGATGGCCATTGGGTGTGTACTGAGAAGCTCTTTGTGTGTGTCTGGTGCACAAGACTGAATATACAGAGGATAGGAAGAGGCAGAACTGATTGATGTACGCACAAGCAATAAATCTGCAGCTGCATCATTGCATGAGTAGTTCCACTATGTAGTTAGGTGAAAAAATAGTGTAGTTTTCATGGAGCTAGACTCGAGGTGTCATGGGATGTGTTCCTTGTGGGGTGGCAGGGCAGAACAACAGGGGTTTGCTGCCTAGCACTTCTGAATCTCTTCAGAGACCAAGAGTACCACACTCTTCATGAAAAAACACACAACAAAGCTGAGTATTCTGTCAACCTGAGCACAGAGCATCTTGGCCTTAAGCTGACTTCACCTAATTTTTCAACTGCTCATTAAAAAAGGTATATTTAAAACCAAACAATGAAAACTTGGTGATTTGGGTTTTTTTTTTTAATGCTATGCAGTAGCATTTCTCCAACTGTTGGAGAAAAAAAAAACTGGAAGAAGATGACTTGTGTACAGAACAAGACTAGTTTTGTTTCTTACCCTTTTCCTTAGGAAGTGTAGACATTTAGACAGAAATGGATAGACCCTGTGGAACTGGATTTATTTAGTCCTTACAGAAAAATTCTTGTGAGCTCTATCTAAATCCATGGTATTTGTAATAAGCTTTTTCATTCCTCTTTCCTGCTGTCATCTTTTTGTTTCATTTGATGCTTCTGAATTCATTGAAGAAACTGGACAACTTTTTAGCAAAATTTTTAAACTATTTGTCTGTGGGTCCTGTTTGTCTCATCCTGCCACTTCCCCTACACTGACCTTTTGGAATCAGAAATTAGAAATTTAAGAACTGGGGCTTATAAATACAGAAGAATTTTTTTGCCTCACATCCACACTGAAAAAGTTGATATAATTATATCCTAGAATTTTTGTGATCTGAAGGCAAATAAAAGTTAAGATCTATGTTTTTGTTAGCTTTGTTTTTATCATCTTAACATCTTTGCAGCTACCTCAGGCTCCCCAAAATGTCAAGATGCCCAGTTTTTGCATTCTGAAGTACTGAAGTATGATGTCTTTGAGGATTGAGAGTGCAGAAGTGTGGGGATAAGGATGGCATATCCAAAGCAAGAAAAGCAGAGAGCAGAGATAGGTGTGGAGCCTCCATCTACCAGATCTCAGCTGGGCTCTTGAACCATGAAGCTAAATAGCCATCTCTCTCCTAATGATTGCTCCCAGACAAAGATTTTCCCTGAAAATCTCTTTCCAACACCATCTAATAGGCAAGGCTTATTTCAGAATTTTATTCCAGCTCATTTAAGTTTAGGGACCTTCCCCACTGCTCATTAATCTCAAGGAAAAATGCAGATGAGAGAAGTTAAGTCAGTGTGCAGCCACTCTAGATGAATCTGGGCAAGGTCTTTTCTTTCCTCCTGCTGGCTGAAGGTCAGGAGCCATGGCTGTATTAAAACACCTCAACAGAGCAGTACCCAATTACACAGGCTCTTGTAAGGGCTGGAGATTGCAAGACCATTACTATTGGATGGGAAGAGCTGGATCACCCCATAATTTGGTGGGAGATGAGAAATGATCAAAGAAACCTGACTGGGGTTTGAAATGGAGTAGGGAAGGGACTTCTGTTTTTAATGAACCAGTAACAGCTGCTTTGTGATTCAGCCTGCTGCCCTCTCTGAAAATAGTACAAAATTATCCATTAGTGGCACATAGTCCTGCAATAAAACTTATGAAAATTATTTATTGCTATGTCAAGCTGTAGAGTTCCTTCTTATAAAACAAGATATAGCAGAAATGGGGTAAAGGCTAAGTATTTTGCATTTAGTTCCCAAATACTAAGGTCTTACCCAATGTGAAAAGTATCCTTTGTAATTAAGAGTAGAAGATAATGAAGTTTATGACAGTCCTTATTTTTTCCAGGGAAAGTTTGGCAGTCTGGTGCTGGCCACAAAAAAAGTCATCTCCAGTTGGTGCAAACCTTTGCTGAGAAGAACTTTGTTCTTTTCTCAGAACGTATCTGCTAACCTTTCTTTCTGTTTCCTTCAAGTCCTTTCTTGTGGATGCTGCTGCATGGGACAGTTGTTGTATGCAAAATCGAAGAGTGTCTCTCAATCAACTAGTCCTTGTCTCCTCAATGTCCAGGGCTTCAGTGGGAAACTGCAGGTAGGTGAACTGATCAGGCTAAAAGCCTCCTCTGTCTGTGGTCTATGGGAATTTTGTCACTTGTTAGAGCCTGGATTTCAGCCCTAATGTTATCAAAGAGATATTGATTACACAGGATGGAAAACACAACAAGGTATTTTAACAGAAAAACAAGCACGAGTGTGCAAATAAACCCACAGAGCTCATAAAGGTCAAAGCTTTTTAATGGGCCTTCATAAAGTTATGTACCACTTAAATCCTAATTAACTCCTGTTTTGGGCATTTCAGTGGGATTTAAGAAGTAGGCATGTGGAGAACTTGTGTGCAGGGTTGAATTTCAACCTTCACATAGAAAATAGAAGGAGGTTAGTTTACATGAGGCATCTGTGTATTGTGTTCCCAAAGTAGCATTTAGAAGCATGGCCACAAAGAGCCCATGCTGTGTTATAGCTTGCAATTTAATCTGCAGGCACCAATGTATAAAATCTGTGATGGGATGAAGTTTGCATTGCTGTGAGTGATGTATAATGGAAGTGCTCACAGGAGCCAGAAGGCTGAGTAACAAGTGACACTTCAAACCTCTGAGGTGACCACAGCCTCCCAGATTCTACATGATGGATGTATTCCTTGGGTCTTGTGTGTGTCAAGTGCTTTACTTCTCATGGAAACAACAGGGCTATGGTAGCATGGGAGGAGCTGAGTGGTGTTAGTACAATGCAAGGGGGGAAAAAAAATCAATTTCTTCTGCGGCTTGCAATTTATTTAATGGTTGGTGAAGAATCAGTTTAAGTGATGATTATGTTCCTCAAGCATGTGGTATTCTGCCTCTGCATCTAATGTAAACAGTTACTATAGATGAGTTGCATGTGTGGTTATAATGTGCTGGTGTGGTGTGGTGCTGATATGTTGTCGGGTCTGGGCTGGTCACATTACTCATCAGTTCAGACTTTCCCTTTGGTCAAAATCTTAATATCTATGCAGGTCATCTGAAATGAATGTCAGCAAAACCTTTGCACCACAAGTCTATCATCATACGTTCCATCACTGGCACCTACTCAGTTCCATTACAGACTGTTGAGTTCTTAAAAGCCCTTGTGGGATTCTACCTGAAAGATTGACTTCTTCATTGTCAGAAGTCCCATGGAACACTGCTGAGCAGAAAAGAAGGAAAGATAGCTTCCTTAAAATCCTCTGGATTGTATTTCTTTGTCATGTAATAGCTTGGTGATTCTCTGTGTTGCCTCAAGAGTTGGCAATGCAGGCATAAGTGGGTTGAGCTCCTTCAAAGTGAACAAGGAATCTACTCTGGACAGTAGCACATTTAGGTCACAGAATACTGGCCCCTAAACCTGCCACTTTCTGGGCTAATCCTCCCATCCTTGTCATCTGCTTCTTAAATTTGTACCACAGAAAAATTAGATCGAAAACCGCAACATGTGGCAAATAAAGTGTTTCTTCTCATTTTGGCCTCAATCCTGGATCCTGGCGGTGCATTTGGAGTTGTAGGATCAAAGACCAGGGGTGGGATGCCTCCAAGCTAGTCTGTGAAGGCAGGTAGAAGTGCTGCCAGACATTGCCTGGGTTTAGATGCTCCCAAGACCTCTTGCCTGCCCTGGTGTCGGCCAGTGAAGCAGGCTGACCCTGACCTGGGTCATGCATGGAAAGTGGCCCCATTGCAAACTCTCTGGAAACAGTCAAATCATTGCTTTTGGTTAGTTCAAGGAAGAAGGAAGAACCAGGACAGTTCTCCCTTCCTAGCAGGCAGATGGGTGTTACTATCTTACCATGGCATTTCAGCCTTGCTTCTTAGTCAAGTTCCCTCCCCCATTCTCCCTTCAGCTTTAATATCTAGGTTTGTCTGATTTTCCACTGGGTTATTTGAATGTCAAACTTTCAATAACACTTTAATAGAGGTGTCCATTAACCCATGCTAAATTACAGCAGAACATCTCTGGAAATACATGTGACATCCACATGAATACCAAATGAATTCATTAGGATCGGCGCTATTACAATGAATACCAAATGAAACCCACAGTGCTGGGGACATCATCTCGCTGGGAATAATCGACAGCGTTCCTTTGGCACTAGTCAAACACATCAGCTGTTTGTTTCTGCTGATGAGAGGTGGCAGTCTAGGTTTTGGTTAGATAAACAAATGATGACACCAATAATCACTTAGTTGGTGGCTGTAATGCTTAATAATCACATCCTGATACCACGCAGACTAGAAGCGCTGCTGCACTCTTTATGCATAATGAATCCCAAACACTTCATAAAAGGTGATAACTTTCTTTGACCACTGAATATATTATTTATAAAAGTGCTCCATTCCCTTCCCCCTCCCACCCTTGGAGATCTTTTTTTTTTTTTTTTTCTTTATCATGTAGAATACACTGGTAGCACATCTTAGAATATGAGGTCTCTTCTTATACATAATTTATAAAACAATTTACAAGTGATTTATTTTTAGCAATAAGATAAAACATGGTGTGAAGGGTTTTGCCAACAGAGATATAGATGGTTTGGGAGTAATACTTGTGGAGGAGCCTGGGGTCAAGTGAAATTTATTTTGCTGTTTTCCCCTGCGGTGAACCTTAAGGAGACTGCTTCTGCTCCTGCCCTCCTTTACAGAGCCCTCTTCAATACACACACTTCCCTAAAACTGCAGCAGGCTGCATGGCTCCACGTTTGAGATGGCCTTGAAGAGTGTCATAGAATAGTTTGGATTGGAAGGGAACTTTAAAGGTCACCTAGCCCAACTTCCCTGCAGTAACAAGGACATCCCCAACTACATCAGGTTGCTCGGAGCCCCATCAAGCCTGACCTTGAATGTGAACTTGTTAGTAGCTAGATTTTGTTGACACAGTAAGAGTGTCCCCTCCAGATGCTGCTTGGTTTAATGGGTGGCTCTTTTGGCCGAAGCCCCTGATGAGTGGTGGAGCTGCTGATGTCCATGCAGATGGCGTCAGACTCCAGTTGTAACTAAAGATACAACTAGTCGGTGAGAGGGAGGATTGTGTTATCTCCTCTCTCCCAGGAGATGGCAGTGTTTAAGAGCATTAGCAGAGCATCTTGCACGTCATTAACCTCACGCCCTTGCACCAACCCTGATTCTCAACAACCAGTGTAACCTAATGGAAGGAGAAACATGGGTTGACCCAAGCATGGAAAGAGGCTGGATTGCAACAGAGCCTCTTTATATCAGCTGTGGTGATCTTTGATTTGAATTAGTTCTTATTTTGGGCTCGTGTGTAGCAAGATGTTCAAAGATGTTGACTTCTTGCTTTGCATTTGTCCCAGCCTGCAGGCTCTGTGTACTGCAATAGGAGAATCTGATTAAATGGCTCTCTTTTGTACCAAGAAGCCCATTTCTACAAGGACCTTGCCTTGGAGCACTGGTAACCAGCCTGGCACAGAATGTAATGTGCATCAGTGACAACACAGGCCTCTCCAACAACCATTGTATCAGGTTCCGGCTTTCTCTCTCCCAATTTCTTCCAGGAGATGTTAGGAAAAGCTACCAGTTCTACTGATTATGTTAGAAGTGGTAATGGCTCTTACTACTGGCTGTGTAAAAATACTGGTCAGAAGTGATCCCCACCTGCTGGAATCCAAGAAGTGGCTTTCCAAATGGAAGCTCTAGGTTGGGTTTAAAGTGGCACAGGTTGCACAGTCCTTTATAACTCTGTCAACACACTGCTACTCTGCTGGGGTGCTTAGAGGGCTTTCTAACTTCTTTGTGCATGACTCTGTAAGGCAACAGAGAGCAAGACTCAAAATCCTCCAAATCCATATAACAAACTGAGACAGTTCTGCCTTTTGGCAGTTATGCAACAGAGCTGGGGAAATGTGTAGATAGTTGTTCTAGTTTGGGCCACGAGCATACCCAGTTCTGGAGAACAGAATCGACTCTTACCCCTTTCCAGCAGTAAGAATGAGAGCACTGCACACTGATTGGCAGTTTAGAGAGAATTTCTATTTATAAGAGCATATATATATATATATATATATATACACACACACAAGGTAATCAGGTAGAATTAGTATAAGAGCCCAAACTGGGCTTCTAGAGTCCTCCACACCTTCCACCTTCAGTCAGGCTGCAAGGTAAGCTGAAGCTGCCCCCCCCGCCCTACTGGGCCAGAAGGCCTCAGTGGTTTAGTTCCCTGCTCCCCAACTCCCTCATGAACCATGAGATAAGAGGACCTCCTCGTGCTCTTCCCAGGGAGAAGTGGAAGCAATGAAGGCAGGGAAAGGAAAGGGGAGAAGTGCAGTCAAGCACTGTCTTTTAAGCTGTGATACCAGAAAAGGAATAGAGTAACAATATTAGAATATCCTGGGATGAGCAGGTCCATCCCCTGGGATGTGTCTCTGCCCCTTGTGGTTTTGTTTAAGGGAGACCTGGGACCCCTCAAGCCACCACACTACTGGAAGCTTCCAGGTAGGATGAAGGCACGAACACTTGGGTGCTTAGAAGGAATGCCTCAAAGGGTGAAGCTATTGCTACTGAATCAGAAACTTAGCCAGGTCAGTGTTGATAGTTGTGCTGTGCTTAGACACTGAAATGACTGAGATACTAGAGGAAGGTACAAAGGTTGTAGAAATTCAGTCATTTTTGAGGGTCAGGTTGGTAAAAAACTGTCCCTGAGGAAGAAGCTGGAAGCACAGTCTAGGCTATTTCAGGGTCTGCCATGTTGCAGGACTCCTCTCATACTCTCCATCCCTCAATGTGTCCCACCCTGAGCTCTTGGGCTATCACCACCATCTGCAAGTGTGAAGGTCTGGCCTTAAAATGGTTCAGCCTTCCAATTCCTGAGGAACTAATTTCCTGCTAATTTATTTGTTCAAAATTAGTATCTACAAAGTTAACTCCTTGAAGAACCTGGACTTTGATTTGGGAGACTGGGGATATACACCCTGGAAAACTGTAAGTGCAGGCACTGCTTCCCTTTGCATCCAGAATTGAACAGAGCTGTCAGATAACACATGAGAGATGGTTAATAATAAATTAAAAACATTGCAGCCACAGGGAAACTGCATCTCCCCCCTCCCCCCAAACTCCCCCTCTCTTTTGCTCTTTTCTACCCCATGGGCTTAATCAGCATCAAAGAGTAACAAATCCAATAAAATGTTTCCCTGAGCCAGGAACCAGCCTGAACTGGATGCACATACACACACACATCCCTGCCTCTCCCTCTGACTGCCAGCCCCTGTGCAAAGCAGCTGACAGCTGAGGTGAAGATAGAACAAAGGCAAGGATAGGGAATGGTAAATCACAGACACCCCCCATCTCTCATCTGGCCTTGCAGAGCTCTGAGAGTCCTTCTGTGCTTTTTAGGCTACTGGTTCAGAAAGAGATTTTCTGCCTCGTGGGTTTTTTTTATTCCACTAAGATCAGAGACTGAGGGGAAAGGAGTGAAAAGGGGAAAGCTTACATTTATTTCTACTGATCTTCCCCCTTTTAAAACTGAATTCAAACAAAAGCAGTTCTGACAAGTTGCAGGAAGCCATGGGTACACCTCTGTTGGCTTTTATGGCTGTGGTGCTCCACACACCTCTGCTCAGCACCTCACTCCACTGGGAATAGGTAATGCTCGACTGGGAGCACTGCCAGGACCTGGACAAAGATCCATGGGTTGTCCCCTGCCTATCCTGCCAATACAGGCTCCTCCTGGATGCTGATATCTTTTCAGAGCTGGGGAGATGTGGGTAGTTGCAGAGCAGGAGAAGCTGGTGCTGGGCATATTTTAAGTCAATGGGCTGATGTTGCTTTTTCATAGCTGAAGATTCAGTCCAAGGTATCCATGGCTTTCTAACAGCAGTGTGTGAGGTGTGAGTACTCCAACAATGCTCATGGCACCAGGAGATTGGGAAAAAAAAAAAAAAAAAAAAAAAGAGAAAGGGTTAGCAGGAAGAGCTAAGGAGAAGGTAGCCTCAGCAAAGTTCTTCATTCTGTGCTGCACTTTGTAGATTGCTGCTCTGGGTATGTCTATGTCCCCTGAAGCTGTAATATCTAAGCACTTCCTAGTTATTAATATTGTAAGCACATCTTCTCTATAGCCTTGGAGAGAGAGTTGCCATCATTTCTGTCTTAGAGATAAAAACTGGAGCACAGAGGAAGGAAGATTTTGCTTGTGGCCATGCAGAAAAGCCCATAGTAGAGTTAAGAAATGAATCCACATAACTCAAATTCTGCTGTATCAGATCATAGCCAGGAGAACATCCCTGCTCTTGGCCTGTCTGTGTGAGCTGTAACACCTTCAGGTGAGTTTAGACATCAGGTCTTGCTCTGTGCTGAGTCCAGCTTTCTGAACATGCTGCTCTGTCTTAGAGCATGGTCATGGTCAGGCAGAGATCTCAAGCAGCTGACAGCTCTGTCTGCCAGCATGGCAGACATTTGGACAATGAACACTTTAAAACTCACAAAGTTAACTTGAATCTTCTGAGCAAGGTAGACCAGCCATGCATTCTACCTGTGCAGGTCTCTCAAATGGGATCTCAACCCCCTGATCCTGTCTGATGTGCACGAAATGGTTTCAACCTGTGCCAGGGGACGTTCAGGCTGGATGCTAAGAGATACTTCTTCACAGAGAGGGTTGTCAGACGTTGGAATGGTCTGCCCAGAACATTGGTGGAGTCACCATCCCTGCAGGTGTTTAAGCAGCCTGTGGACCAGGGGCATGGTTTCGTGTTGACTCTTCAGTGCTGGATCAAAGGTTGGACTGGATGATCTTTGAGGTCTCTTCCAACCAGGTGTTTTCTGTGATTCAAGGGATCTTCATTGTGATTTTTCATCTGATATTTTTCCTACTTTTCTTATTCTATATTTTCTTATTTTCATCAGATATTTTCCCTACTTTTCTTATTCTATATTTTCTTATTCTATAATATTCAGATATTTTTCCTACTTTTCTTATTCTATAATAATTCTTCCTGTGTGTTACTGTGCTGTGGTGGTCGTCACCATGCTGTCTCTCAGCAGAAAGCTACTCTCTGAGAGAAAATGGCTTCGTTGGGACAGGCTGGGTATAAGATAAGAGGTGCCTGTGACTCCCATGCTGGCACGCTGTATATGACTGGGTCACCTCTATAGCATAGGCAGAATCAGTCACGAGAGGCACTGTAGGAGGTTGAGGTGGTGCTGGTGATTAAGTGAGCACTAGAAAATGCTACCTTTCTTGGAGAGAAAATGCCTTGGATATGCTTTATCTGCAAGGAGGCACAAGTCTCCCCTATGAGAATCATAGAATGGTAAGGTTGGAAGGGACCTCAAAGATCATCCAGTTCCAACCCCCTGCCATAGGCAGGGACACCTCCAACCTGGCCTTGAACACCTTCAGGGAGGGAGCAGCCACAACCTCCCTGGGAAACCTTTTCCAGTGTCTCACCACCCTCACTGGAGAGAACTTCTTCCTAACATCCAGTTTCAGTCTCCCCTCTTCCAGTTTAAACCCATTGCCCCTTGTCCTGTCATTGCAAGACCTTGTCAATAGTCCCTCCCCAGCCTTTCTGTAGGCCCCCTTCAGATCCTGGAAGGCTACTCTAAGGTCTCCTGGAAGCCTTCTGTTCTCCAGGCTGCAGAGCTCCAACTCTCTCAGCCTGTCCTCAGAGGAGAGATGGTCCAGCCCTCTGATCATCTTCGTGGCCCTCCTCTGGACCCGAGAAGCTGCAGCCCAGCTGGCACTGGGAACTAGCTGAGCTTTAATGAATGGATTTGAACGCTACCAAAGAATTCCTATGGAAATACAGTCAGCATCCACGTTATGGCTGTAATTAATTAACCAATCAATTATTATGATAAATGCTATTTTAATTAATCAGTTGCAAATCATTCTCAGTTCCTATGGTTTTCATTGTGAGCACATTAATCACGGCAGGCTCTTTGGGCTGCAGAGGAATGCAAGATGTAAATCCAAGGCCCGAGTACATCTTTAACAGAGGTGAGCTGGGTTCTCAGCGATCAGATCCAGATGCAGGTATGGAAAGCTCTCCTGAAGGTCAGAGGCTCCACAAATTTGGAAAAATAGTGCTGGCACATTATAGTGATGGGCTCAGAGCATGAAAAGCAGATCTGAACTAACTCAGGACAGGGATGGAATTTCAAACACTTTCAGTTGTGGATTGTCCTGGTAATTTCCTGTTTATAATGGGAAGAAGGTAAAATAAAGCAGAGTAACTGTGAAATATTGGATCAGCCATACTGATTTTGGTTTTTGGGTTTTTTTTTGGGGGGTTGGTTTAGTTTGTTTCTTTGTTTTTTAAACTGATGTTAGATTAGGACTGTTGTAGATTTGTACAAATACTGCACAGAAGGGACTGCCTTAGTGGAACCATTTGAGCTTCTAAAGTTGAATCTATAAAGGTCATTCTTAAGTGTCTGCTTGGACATTGCTCTCATTTTCAGTTCAGTGTGTCTCCTGTGGACAGCTTGTATGGCTCTACCATCTCTGTATGCTTCCAAAGAGCATGATCAGCAGAAGCACCAATTTAATGATTAGACTTAAATCCTTGGATGTAATGTCTTTATTTAACTGAGACGTTGCCAAAGCTCACTGACTACCCCTAAGACTGACCAGAAGGCACAAATGCCTGAGTTTGAGTGTTCTGTATATCCCTGGAGTTGGAGCTGCTACAGGGAAATGCAATAGATATAACACTTCCAGTGTGGATGTGGAACAACATAGGGAGCCCAGGCTTTCCTACTGCAGGAAATGGTGATGTGGCTTTTTTTTTTTTCTTTTGTTGTTTTGGTTTGTGGGGTTGGTTTGTTTGTTTTAAGAGATAGCTTGAAAATAAGAAAGAGTTGACATGAAATCTTGGGGGGGAAAAAGAATCTCTGAACCTATTTGTGGACATTGGCGGGTTCTGCTTTTCAGGGCATTGCACTGAAGGAAGAGACATACAATGGAAAAAAACCTAACCCATCTAGAAAACATGTTAAGTAATCCCCAACATCAAGCTTAAACCTCAAGGTAGTTTTGTAGTGTATGTAACCATATCAGCATTAATTTTATGATGGTCCTCTGTAGTGTACCTATTCACAGAACCATGGAACAGTTTGGGTTGGAAGGAACATTTAAAGCCCATCTAGTCCAATCTCCCTGCCATAGGCAGGGACATTTGCAACTAGAGCAGGTTGCTCAGAGCCCCAAACAACCTGACCTGGAATGGTTCTAGAAATGGGCAACCTGTTCTAGTGCCTCACCACCCTCACTGCAAAGAACTTCCTCCTAACATCCAGTTTCAATCCCCCCTCTGCCAGTTCAAACCCATTGCCCCTTGTCCTGTCATTGCAAGACCTTGTCAATAGTCCCTCCTCAGCCTTTCTGTAGGACCCCTTCAGATACTGGAAGGCTACTCTGAGGTCTCCTGGAAGCCTTCTCTTTTCCAGGCTGCAGACCCCCAACTATCTCAGCCTGTCCTCATAGCAGAGCTGCTCCAGCCCTTTGAGCATCTTCGTGGCCTCCTCTGGACCCTCTCCAACACTTCAATGTCCTTCCTGTGCTGGGGGCTCCAGAACTGCAGACAGGACTCCAGATGGGGTACTTGTTTTCATCTTTGATGTTTATCATATATTGTAGCCTAAGAGGCACAGTTTTGGCAAATGCAAGCCTGATATTTGTTTCCTAAAGCTATACTGTTGACTTTTGGTAGCCCTTGGAACACTCTGTCCCCTGATGGGCTGTGGGCACCCAGTTCATGTACAAACACAGAAGCCAGCAAGTAGTCCTGACATGGCTATATTGAAAAATGTGGGGAAATACTTGTGGGATACTTTTTGGAGTCTTTATACTGCTTTACTGGCAATCACATGAATTTTCTATCTGTCATGAAATCTCCTAACATTTCCACCAATATGTTGCAAGGAGGTTATTAGAACAATTACTGAGATGTGGGAAAAGAAGCAGCATTCCATAGCACCAATTGCCAGCTTGGCCATCTCTAAGCAATTAAACCCCACGAGAACAGGACTGTGACATTTTTCTGGACTGTGTATCAATAGGGTGCACTCATGTTTGGTTTTGAGGTTTTCTGCACTGCTATACCACCACACTTACATTCCTGAAAAAGATGAAGCTGTTTTGGAAAAATTAAAATCAAATGAAGAAATCTCAAGGAAGTGTTTTGGTTTTTTTTTTCCCCATTTTTTCCATCCATTAGAACTCACTGACTTATTAAGAAATTATATAGAAACTGTTCCATTTTGAGAATTTCCTGTGGGAAACACACAAATTTTGTCAGAAATTGGTTTGTTTTCTGACATTCCATCAGATTTTGTTTCAATTGTTTGTCAATCAGCCCAGTCCAGCAGACACAGTTGTCAAAGTCACCAGCCTGGCTAGCTCAGGTGAGCTAAAAAGAGGAGCAAATGTGTCTGGGAACACTCTCCTGATGGAGGGCACTGGAGCATGGAGAGGATGGTGTTCCTGGGCTCCTAGTGCCTCACCTGTCTGAGCTATTGCCAGCAACCTGTGTATTTCACAGCCTTTTGGATCTCAGGGGTCTTTAATTATCAAATGACTGCAACAGATCTGAAAATGAATGCAGAGTGGTAATGGCAGAACTACTGAGATGCTGTTTCACTCTCGCTTGGCATTGGTGGGCAGTGCTGAAGCCAATCAAAGTTCTGTCAAACTTGGGCTGTGGTGACCAAGGTTGTTTCACTTGCCATAGTCCTCTAGGAAGGCATTTAGATCTGAAGGATCATAATTCATTCTGAAAATGACATATTTCAATATTAAAGTGGAATTTCACTTCCACGACATGGAGCTGATTTCTGACTCCAGATGGAAAAAATTCCCAAACTTAAATAACTGAATGGAGCTGATATCTGGTTTCCTGACCAGCTCTGTTCCTCATGTGGCAGTAAGCTAGAGTTCTTGAGAAAATCACCAAGTACTGAAAGAGCCACAGAGGGATGTATTGAAAGCTCAGGCAGTCTCCCAGTGTCAGTGAGGCATGTAGGATGATTTCCCTGGAGACTCAGAGTGGAGCCTGCTGACAGTGTGGCCGCTAACAAAAAAAACTGGAACATTATTAGTGAGGTTTGTCTGAGACCTGTTTTGAGTTTGTGGAAACACCTTTAGTTTCCTTGGATCCAAACACGTGATTTATTCCCCTTAAATCCTAAATCTGGTAGAAAATGAACCAGACCAGTTTTTCCTCACTCAGGTAAGGAATTTCATTATGTTATGTTGCTAGACCTTAGTTTTGGACTGTAGGAATGCAGATTAATTTGTTGGTTAACCAGACTACATCTTCATTGCCATACCTCTTACACCCTTAATTTTTTTTTTTACTCATGTGGGGACACCGAGTTGATAGTCTGGACAAATAATGAGACTGCATCTGGGTTGCATGGGATGGGATCTGTGATGGGTCTAGTACCTTCTGTTTAGGCACAGCCAGGCTGCAGAGCTGGAGCCTGAGGGAGCAAGAGGATTTTGTGGCACCTGTTATCCCTGGTTGGGGTGAGCCTCTTCTGCCCTCAACTGAGCCAACTTGTCCTGAGCCTCCCAAACCAAATCCCTGGAGACTTCACTACTGTTGGAGAGGTGATGGCTTGCACTTTCCCAAACAAAGCACAGCAATGTTTCCTGTAATTTGAAACAAAGAGACAACTTGCTGCTTTGTAATCCGTGGGTGGGGGAGGCACTGTTGAGTCAGGAAGCCCCCAGAGGGTGCTGGCTTTACTGGTTTCAGCTGTGAAATCAAAACATATGCATGAGTCAGGCCAGTGGTTAAGTTCTGCTCACTTTGAGGCCCTGGCTTTGATTAAATTCATGTGTCATTTTCAAAGGTCCATGTTTAGCTTGGTTTTAGATCATGCTTGCATAATTAGTTTATTTAAACTATGTCTCATGTTAAATCAGATTTTGCCTGTGGACTTAAGTACAAGTATGTAATAAGATATACTTATTAAACAGATGTTTAATCTTAATGACTATGTTCTTGACAATCAATTGAAATTGAACATCTAATAACTACACTGCAACTAGGCATATCTCTTTGCATTTAATAAGATACTATAGTAATGTAATTATAGTAATATAGAGTATTATAAATAACATATTCATGGCAATATACCAATGTTTGTATAATACATATAATATATATTAAAAAATCAACTGAGAAACGAGGAGGCTTTAGCTCAGCTCATCATTTTCCCAATGGGAGAGGGACAAAAGAAAACAAAACCCACCCCAAATGTGATTCTCTTACAGAGGAAACAATTTGTACTGGCAGTTTACACTGTGTGTCCTCTAATGGCACTGTCTGCAGGTCCTCACCCCCAGTAGTTACTCACTCTGAGGAGTTCCTTCATGGAAAGTCCAAAGCAGTGGTGTTGCAGAACAAAGCTCAGGTTTGTGTTTGTGTGTATAGTGACTTTTGGGATGCTTCTGTCAGACTCAATAGGAAAAAAAAAAAAAAAAAAAGGAGGAACTAAGAAAAATAAATAGGAACAGATATAGGTGTGGGAATATCTGCTGTAAGAAAAGCCAGCCAACTCCATGTCAGTCCATATTGCCCTTGTGCTTCTAGATGTGTGTAAATGTGATACTTCTGCAGCTTGACACCCAAGTCTCTGGTTTGTGATTGTAACCATACCAATAAATGAGCTATTTCACTAACAGGTCCCACAGAGTATCTGGTTGTTCCACCAGTTTGATATGCTATTCCTGGCTCCAGAGCTCTGTATTCTGCTGTTAAAGCATGTACAAATTATTTGATTTATATCCCTTTGTTATGCTTCTGTACCGTCAGTGTCTACTGATGGACATCAAAATCTAACAGCAAATAACAGATCCATAATGCTCAGTTCAGAATTAACACTGATGTGTCAAAGAGCCTATTGAAACCATTGAATGTTTTGGTAGATGTGCAGCATTCTAGGATTTTTTTTTCTCTTCCCCGCCTTCCGCCGGCCTCCCTCCTCTCGGCTCTCGCTCCCGCGTCCCCGCCCCCCCCCCCCCTCCCCTTTTTAATTTTTTTTTAGGCCCTAGTTCAAGGAGACACTTAAACCCAAGCTTAAATCTATCATTTCAGCAAATCTGGTGCACATGTGTGCAGTACTAAATGCTTGCTAACTAGAAATAGCTGATTAACTTTTGTCTTATGGTTGGACCTGCTATTCGTTGGGCTCTCTAGAAAATTTTCCATTGAATCCAATAAGCTCTGAGCAGAACAGTTTAAAAATGTGGTGGTGGAAAGGCAGGGAGAGAGGGTGGAAAACAGGTGGGTTAAAATTAGACTTTGGATTATTTGCTATCTTCTGGGTTATTAAATATGTAGAGAATGGAGCTCTTGTTAATGCAAATTACAAACATGTTCCAAAATCTTTTTTTTTTTTTTTTTTTTTTTACAGCACATGTAAAGAACAGTGATGGACTAGTAACATATGAAAGACATATTGATGATAGTAAACATTAGCTCAGCAGTCTGGTCTCCAGCATTGCTTAAGACTGGGGGTATAGGAGGGGGGGGCTGGGGTTGAGGGAAGTCTTCAAACTTTTCATGTTCCATAAAAATAGTTATCAAGGTCTCTTTTTGTTCAGCCTCCCAGACTCCTCTTTAAAAACAAGCTTGGTTTCCATAAGCATCTCTCTCCCAGTGCTTTATGTTTTCTCTATGCTCATCTGCATTAATTTTTGTTAATATTGTTGTTGCCATCTTTACACTAAAAAATGCATGAAGGAGTGAGAAGTGCATGCGTGTATGTTTGTGTTCTCTCTTCCCTCTTCTCACTTGGAGTCTGGGGAGGGATTGAAACTGTATTTTCTTCTCTCATACCAGGTTTACAGTGTAAAACCAGTGAAGTCTCCAGAGCGGAGGCCTGTTTTGGTGGCCTTCTTATAACTGTATTACTGAAGGGCACCTCCAGCTAAATCTTTACTAGACTAAAATTGTCAAGAGATAATTTTTGCTACTGACTTTATTTAGTCTCCTCCACCCACTATTTAGGCTGGGGGGGGGAATGATGTTCTGTGGTTTGTATTAAGCCTGGGTTTTGTTCTGTTTGGTGTTTTTTCCACACACCTTTATTGAAGACAGTGATTGCAAACTCATTCAACTTGATATTCAACTCACACCGTAACTTAACAAGTAGTTCAAAGATTAATTGCCATGTACCTTGCAGTTCATAGATTCTATTATGATACAGCTCAAGCAAAGAGAACAGGGGGAAAATCCAGCTGATTAGCCAGTGATTATGTGTTAGCCTGTGCCTATGGTCTTTGGCTGGTGTCACTGTGCTGTGCAAGTCCTGCTACGTTGTTATGGTTTCCCACCTGTATTAATTTTCATATAGTTGATGAATTTGTAGGGCTTAAAAAAAATGTTAGTGGCAATATTTGTCAGGTTAGTACAGTTAAAATTTTTAATGTTTACATTGGTGATATTAATCTTCTCAGCAGCAGAGTGAGGGAGGTTGTTATTCACGTTTCACATGTGGCTGTTTGGACTGCGGCGTAGATACCACTGGTAGCAGAACTGTGCAGCACCCTATCACCCAGGGTACCAATCTGAGCTGGTCTCTAATGTGTGCTTGTAACACAGTTAACCAGAGCTCAGTTGGGAAACACCACTAGTGCTACATTTTCCTGCCAGCAAACTGGCTCCAGGAGGGACTTTGAACTGGCATGTAGTGCCATGATTGGTGAGGTTTGGGTGCAAAGGCTGCCAAAATGGTTTTCCTTTACCCTGGTTAAAAAAAAAATAAAAATTGAAGTTCCCAGTATTTGTAGATGGGTTCACTGATGTAGCTCACAGTGTGGACCTGGCTGGTCTGGAGCAGAGTGGCAAGCAGCTTGCTGGAGTGCAAGAAATGGAGGTGAGTACAGGAGGACTGAAATCCCCTAAACTGGCATTGCAGCCATGTAACACAGGATCACAGCCAAGTCAATGTTGTGTCTGTGGCACTGCTGATTTGGTGGTACCTCACCTAAAACCAGATTTAGCACTTCATCATACTGTAGCTCCTGGTAAGAAAGGAGCTTAGCAACTTGCAGAAAGCCCCAGATGAAGAGCTCATCCTCTCATTCCTCTGTTAATAACCTGAGTTCTGCATTTTAAGATTTGCAAAGTGAGACCTGTCAGAGATGTGATTAGAATTTGCTTCCCGCTCTATTCTCATTGAGAGCAACTCACTGTTGCCCTTATTCTAGAGTACATCGATTAGAACTCAATAAAAAAGCATGGAGAGAACCTGCTTGTCACTTCTTAAATGTCTCAGCCTGTTTGGAGACTTTGCCTGAATCCCTGAGCAAGTGGGAGTTCTTTCTGGTGTGAATTTCCCTCATCTATAGTTTCCCTGGCTAACAAGGGGAGGCAATATACATAGGACAGAACAGGTTTCTATTCAGCCGTGGAGAAAGCACTTGTGAATGTTGCAGGAAATGAGATCTTAAGTCAGTGCATAAAACAATCTAATCCATCACAGCCCCTCGAATGGCCCCTCATAACTCAGGGGCTGTCATACCCCTTTGTGTGCATGAAGGCAGTTGTGGAAGAAGTGACGAACTGCACACATATTCTGCTAAATCCGTTCTGGCAGCTGAGGTAATATATTTTCAATGCCAAGTCACATAATTTTACTTTAGCTCATTTGACTCCAGGCTACAAAGCTATTCCAGAAAACAAAGGGATGGTGTTTGAATAATGAATAATAATGAATTTAATTCTGTGGGCTTGTGCTGGGCTGAAGCCTCTAGGAGGTTAAACGTAGCTAGAGTAATGGAAAGCAAAAGTTTTACCTTACCAAATAGTATTATTTTACTCTGGTTGTCTTGACTTCATTAGGCATTGGTACCTTTGGACAGATGCAGCTGATGTCTGGATTTAAAACTGATATATCATTAAATATGATTTACAAGTTTCCACCTACAAAATTTCATAGAATTACTCTCAGCATCTACAGTTTTGCCTTCTACTTTTGTATCCTTTAAAGAAAAAAACCCAAACAAACGACCAACCCACCTTGATCTGTTGTTTTCTCTTGGTTTTGATAGTTGTAGACCTTTGTAGTAGTTGCAAGGAACTCTGAGCATACCCTTGCATTGTAGTAGATACCTGTGCACTCTTTTCTGGTCACCCAACATCCTCAGCTGACAATTCAGTGCTTTTCAAGAAAGCAGTCAGTCAATAGCCCCATAATTCTGGGGAAAAAAAAGATGATGCCTGCCTCTGTCCACACAACACCTAAGGTACAGTAATCCTGATGCTGCTTGACATTTTTTTACATTAGTTTAATATTGATGACATGTGGGCAGGCAAGGAGAGAGATTGCCTTGTAGAGAAATCCTGGACAGCATCTTCAAGGAAGACTTTGGTAGTTGTTCAATTGCCCCAGACAGGAAATGGAAGACTGTGGTGGCATTAAAGACCACTGAACTCTGGGTGCTGAATTGTACTTCATCTCTTTACCAAGCCCCCTTTCCTTTAGCATTTTAAACAAGTTACTGAATTTGCTTACAAAGTGTTTGGGTTGTTCATGGAGTTGCTTAAGGCTCTCAAAGATTCAAGCAGGCAGATCCAGGCAAGCAGGAGGGTGGTGGAGTGCTACAGATGGTTGTCTGGGAGGTCTCACCCCATATGGAGAGGAAGCTGCTGAGTACATGCACAAGGCTGCCTTAACCTTGGAGTTTCTCATACAGCATGTGTACATAGTTGTGCTGGATCAAAGATGCTGTTCCAGCTCAGCTGCCTCTTCTGCGGGTGGGTCTTTTACTGCTGATGGTGTGTTCAGAGCCCTAGCAAGGGCATGCATGAGGAGATATGTGTCCAGATCCTGCAAGGAGAGAAGAGTGAAGGCAGGAGCAGGCAGCGGCTGTATGTGATTTCTCTGAATGCTGTGGGAAAGCCACAGTAAGGTTATCCCTGGAGCAGGTGGGGAAAGTCCATGGTCAAGGGAAGAGGAAGAAGAAGAATCTCTGCTCCCTTGTGCTGGTGGTGTGTTAAATAGGTATCTGGCAATGGGGAGTGATGTGCAGCTCTGATCTTTCCCGTGTTGGTATTTTTGCAGTGTGGTGCTATGTAATCTGTGTGACACCAAAGGTTCGTTATCATCTATTAACTCATGGCAGAAGATGATCAGATGGACCAGGAAAGGCAAGTCATCTTTAGAAACAATTTGATAAGTAGTAAACATTAACAAGGAAAGAATCAAGAGACTTGAAAGGCAAAGTGGGTTTGTGGAGAACTGTTTTTGGGAAGGGGTAAACAGTGCTTTCTGATCTTGTTTGTTTGGTGTTGTTTTCTAAAGAAAAACCAGTTTCTAGAACAGCTATATGTGAGACTTAGGTTCTTTGTCTGCAGCCTGGACGTGGCAATACATTGCTAATTTGAGAGAATGTGAAAGTGAAGCTGATTGTAAACAGAAATGAGACACTCATTCAGGCACCATGTGCATGGGACTTGGAGCGATCTCCACCGGAGATCCAGGCACTGAATATTTGCAGGATTATGTGTCATCTCGTGGATCTGTTTTCATGTTCCAAGCCATCTGGCATACAGGAGTAAACAAACAGCAGAAAAGATAAGTAAACTGGTTGTTAACTATTTTCCTCCCCACTCTTAATACTGTAAGAGCAGATTTTTTTTTTTTTTTAATTCCTAAATTGGATTATTTTTAGATTACATTTAATATTACATGAAACAGTAAATGTAATGTTTCCACCTTACAGGACACCACTCTCCCCTTTCCTTTGTTCATGAGGCTGTGCACATGTTTTCTCCCAGCTCTAGCTGTGGTGGGCAAAATGATGAGCACATCCCTGCCCAAAGCTGCTATTAAGTCTCTTGACTATGCTGGTGCAGCTGGTTGGTGATATGTCTCCAGAACTAGCGCAGGCAGCTCTGGTGTGACTCTTGGTGTCACTGGGAGAAGCTATGATGGTTTGACTGGAGAATATCTATTGGTCAGCACTGTCTCATCTGACAGCAGCAATTCACAGGTGTAGCCTCATAACACTGGGTACAGAATTTCACTACAGCAAGTGAAATGACATTGACTCAAACTTGTTTCCTTCCTGGTTTCACTGAGGAGAGTCTGATTAGAAGGATTACAACATCCACTTGTTTGAATTCACTGTGTTGGTTCAGAGAAATCATATCTCAGACTAGCTAGAAAGGTCTTGAAAATTTTCTGTTATGATTGATTAATGCACAGGTGATGTAAAACCATAGCTCTATTAAAGTAATCCAAACAGGTGTAGTCAAGGCCCACTGGTACCAATTCATATTTTAATTGAGTACTGCATTATTTAATGATTTTCCTTTCGGTGTAATGTCATTTTGCAAGAAATCTCACTCAAAAAAAACATCAAAAAACAAGAGGAGTATCTCTATGTTTCCTGGTTAGAGAGAAAGCCCAGAGCCTGTCAGCATACAGGCAGAGATGAATGCAAGTTTTCATATGTTGTGGTGGGGAAAAGAATTTAGTTTTGTTGCATGAAACTGTACCAGACAACTATTACTCCTCACTGTAGTACCTTTGGAAAGCTGTAGCCTACAAAGGGCAATGCTGGGGTTATCCCTTCTTCAAAACTTCCTCTAAATCAGCCAGTTAGTATGGGCTGTAAGACAGCTAAATGAGTCAGCTCAGAGTCACATATATGAATGTGGTGCTCTAACTCCCAGCTTCCATCAAACAACTCAGTTCTACCACCCTTCTTACCTCCAACTACATCTTCATGCTCCATTTTTGGTGCTCATTGGCATTTATGAGAGAAACTGGGCCAAGGAGTTAAACCAGCTGAAGAAGACCACTCCAAAAAGGCTAATTCTCTACCAGTTCACCTCCTTGGCTCCAAGAGGTACAGTGAGAAGAACTGCAAGGTCTTTGTCTTTGATTGGTAAGATTTCCAGGAACTTGTCTCATTTTTGCAGGCACTATGTGAAGCATCCTCCTCTTTACCAGAGTCTAAACCTCCTCCAGAGAAGGAATGAAGGCAAAGCCTTTTGAAGCTGTGTTAACATTGTCATTTCTGAAAGGTATGTAATAACTTTTATCATTTGGAGTGGAGTTAGAAATATTAAAGAGAAGGAATAGGCTCAGGGGGCAGGAATCCTCTGGTTACTTTTGGGTGCTCAATTGCCTTGTTGGTTCTTTGTGTCTGTGTAGGTTGGTGTTTGTTTATGCCTGTTTGATCTCATTTCCCAAAAGCATTTCCCAAGCCGTGCTCAAACAGAGGCTATGTGAAGGAACCTTCTGACTGAAATGGAATCTCTCATTCAAAATTAAATAGGATTTTTGTTGTTGTTTTGTTTGTTTTTTGGAAAGCTATTTCTTGGCAAGGATTTCCTGTGACGTTTAGAGGGTGGGTAACCCATTAATTTGAATGCAAGCACCAGCGGGACCTAATCTGGATGACACTGGATCATGTTTGGCATTTGTTTCCACACTGGTTAGGTGCCATGTGAAATATTTCCAGTGTTGACCCATGTTTCCAGCTTTGGAAGCTGTGCTGGAAAGTGCAGCTACACTAGAAGGAGTTGTCTGGTGATTTGATTTGATTTTTTTCTTTATGAACAGTGCTGTTAACTCGTTCGCAGAAAATTCAGGTGCAAGCACAATTTCACACCTGTGTCAGTACCAAAAGGAAGAGCTGGCACACGATTGCTGCCACTGTTATTTATTATCTTTAATTGTGGAAATGCTTAACTTCTCACATAAGATGAGGCTTGCACTCTGCTATGTCTATGTATGCAGCTTAACCTGCTCTCTGCATGTAAAAGGCTCTTAGAACAAGCTGTGTGAGTTCCGGTCCTGGGTGGGATATTGCAGACCTGTGCCTGGAAGTAGTGGGTCAGGCTCAGAGCTGGCACACTGCAGAGCATTGTAGCCAAGGTTTTAAATATCAAGTGGGAACATATTTTGATCATTCTGTATTCTTGTCAGTAAATAGCTGCTGGTCTGTTTCCCATGGGCACTGATTGAGTCAAATGCTCCTCCCAGTATGGAGTGAAGGTATGTGATGAGAGAAAGCTTTCAAATGACATGGTTAGGAGCCATAGAATTGTTTCTGTTGGAAAACACCTCTAAGATCAAGTTTAACCATCAACCTAACACCACGATGATCATGAAATCATGTCCTGAAGTACCATGCCTATGCATTTTTTGAACACCTCTGGGGACAGTGACTTCACCATCTCCCTGGGCAGCTTGTTCCAATGCCTGACCACTCCTTCAGTAAGGAAATTGTCCCTAATGTCCAATCTAAACCTCTGCTGGTGCAATCTGGGGCCATTTCCTCTTGTTCTGTCTTGATACTAGAGAGGAGACCAACCCCCACCTCACTATGACCTGCTTTCAGGCAGTTGCCTTCTCTTAGCCTTGTCTTCTCCAGGCTAAACAACCCCAGTTCTCTCAGCTGCTCCTCACCTGCCCTGTTCTCCAGGCCCTTCACCATCTTTGTTGCCCTTCTCTGGAATGCTGCAGCACCTCAGTGTCCTTACTGGAGTGAGGATCTCAAAACTGAGCTCAGTAACAGAGGTGCAACCTCACCAGTGCTGAGTCCTGGGGCATCTTCACTTCCCTACTAATTTCGTGCTTTGGTACAGTGAAGAATACCTAAGGACATTCCTAAGGACACAATGTGAAGTATTTTTATATTTTTAAAATTTCTGTTCAAAGCAATAATTATCAGAAATTCACTGGGGTGATAGAAAAGGGTGTAAATTGCTAAAGAATCTTGTCTGGATGTTGAGATGTAAAGGTGGGCTATTTGAGAAGCAGATTTTCTGTTTGCTCTCATTTTCTGACAGTTCTCTGACTGCAGCCTCTATTAAAACAAAATAAAAAATTACCAAAACAAAACAAAACAAAAAAACCCACAAAAAAACCCCAAACACCACCCCCCCACAAAAAAAAAAAAACCACCAACAAAAGAAACCCCAAAAACCCAACAAACCTTTCAAGCCCTTTTAAGAGCAAAGAGAAGTTTCTCCTTCCTGACTATAGGCTGATGGCAAGAAGGGCACAACTAAGGAAAATATCTATGGAGGACTGAGGCCAGAGCAGACCTGGGTCTACTGTAGGCATTCCAAAGGAGTTTTCATCCCCTGGATTTTTGTCAGTGTAATTATCAAACCTAGAGTGAAGAGCATTATTCTTCTTCAAACAGCATGAAGGAGAAATGCTGCTATCCCAAGCTGTTCTTGCATCTCAGGATAATTTCAGGGGCAGAACCTTAGAATTACCCATTGCTAGTTCTGGGATGTGGGAATTCAGTCCCTTTTGGCTCTAGATAATTAGGCAAAATGCCATCAGGATTTTTGAGTGACCAGGTGAGCTTTAGTATAAAAGAAATAAAAAGGAAACATGCAAACTAGTTTCACTTGGGCTTGCCACAGTTGTGAATTCATCCTCAGTTACAGTCAACCCCTAACACCAGCAAATGTGTTAATTGTAAATCCAAACCTCATTTTTAGCAGACTTTGGTCATTTCAGGCCTGTTCTAATGCCTTTTGGGCCACTGCACTTCTTCATTTTACCTGAGTAGAAGCTGGGTCAGACCCATATCAGGTGCTTGTCACATTGATACCTAACCAATTTGTAATTCCAACAGGACCTTAAGTCTGATTAAGGAATCTTTAATAAGATTGCTTTTGTGTTTAAACAGGCCATTTGTAAAGGCTTCTTTCCCCACAACAACAACAATTGGATACCCTCAGTACCCAATCATTTCATTGCAAGATGTCTCACTCAAAGAAAATAATTTCCAAGCTGTGTTTCTTTCTTTCTTTTAACTTAAAAGAGCCTCTTGTCTTCTTTGTGGTCAGTGCAGACCATTTGTTACTGCCTGGTATGAGCTGCAAATTGTACATTCTTAACTCTCTTGCTTTGTTTTTATATACCAAACTGTAAGCAAACCCTGAAGTTTGTTCATATTAGGGATCAAACACTGAATTTCTATTTCTTTTCTTGTGAATTCCTAA
The DNA here is from genome assembly GCA_013399055.1 of Ramphastos sulfuratus. Taxonomy (NCBI): domain Eukaryota; kingdom Metazoa; phylum Chordata; class Aves; order Piciformes; family Ramphastidae; genus Ramphastos; species Ramphastos sulfuratus. The sequence goes on along the minus strand of WBNM01009355.1, from coordinate 263,084 downwards.
GGGGAGGGGAGGGAAAAAAATCAATATGCTAACACTGTTGCATCAAGTGATTTCAAATTTATGCAGACATCAATAGGCAGCTGGTCTCTGCCTTTTAGTGTTTTGGGCCAAGTTTCTGATTTCAAACAGATTGATGTAAAAGCAGATGAACTTCACAGGAACTTCTCTGGGTTTACACCATGTGCTCAGACTAGGTCAGGCTGTAGGATCAATCCAGGATCAAAATCTTGGTATTTTCTATTTGTTTGTTTGGTCTTGTTTTATTATTTTTTTTTTCCCCCCACTGTCTATTAATATAATAATTATAATTTCATTAGGAATGGAGTGTTTGCATCTTCATAGCTACTCCCTAAGGAAATTAAAGCATAATAATGTGATATTGTGTGCTGCCCAATATATATAGCTGTTGTTATTTGGTAAGTGTATGTGAAATAGTATTTGCTGTGCCACCAATTTAACACAAAATAAAATCCTTCCGAGTCAGAGTTATGTCCTCTGCTTTATATTTGAAAAAAAAAATAAAATAAACAAATGAATCCCATGAAATGCTGTGATTTGCAATAAAATTGATCAATGTGACCTCCCTCCACAAATTGCAGAACAGACCATTCACATTCTTTTGAGTAATATTGTTGTTTTACCTTGAAGTACATTGCTGCTGTTCCTGATGTTAAGTGTAGCATCTTAAGACTTTTTAATAGAAGGAAACTAAATGAAAATTGATTGATAAAAGCTCCATCAAGGTGTTTATTGTTTTTTGCCCAGAGGTAAAGCAGAAACTTTTGAAAGCTGTGCCATTTGTGTTAGATACTCTTTTTCAAAGTGCATGGGCAATGGAGATGTGAGCATCAAGGTAGGAAATTGCTTTTAATCATTAATAACTTGCACAGAGAGCTTGTAGTACAAGGCAGAGTGTCCACCTTCATGTCAAATAATGATGATTTGTTACAAAAACTGGTGTTTGGAAATGTAGTGGGAGATTGTGTATGCGGTTGTAGTACTGCAGTTGGCATCTATAGCAGCTTGAAGCATATGCAAATGAGAGGGAAAATACTGATTAGCAAGAGACACTATGTAGTACTCCAGCTATGTTAGACACAAGTGCAGTAGTTGAGACAGGATGTGGTTTAGCAGTAGTTGCCTTCAGGGCTTTTATAATTCTTAACCCTTTGGAGCAGGGCCTGAAAGAATCACTCCCTGGGTCTTGGAGTATTCAGGTTTGGTCAGGACAGAAAGAAATCTGTTCCCATCAACAAGAGGATTTTATTGAGAGTGAGGAACATAAATTGTCCTGGTTTATATAGGAAAATAACATCCAATCTGAGAGCCCAGAGTAAAGTAACAGGAAGGGTGATGTTAGTGGAAAGAACCCTAAGAGAATTGTGGGAGGGCATTTGTTCTTGGCTGTTGTGAGGGGACACTGGTTTGAAACCACCTGCTCCAGACAGTACTTTGCTGCATGATTGCCTTTTCATCCCAGCTGCCAAGGCAAACTTGAGTAACCAGCTCAGCTCTGTATGGATGAACAGGTTTGAGCTAAACAGGTTATTTTGGGGGTTAATTTTATGCTGTACAGATGTTACTTTTCTCCAAACTGAAATGTCTGTGAAGAAGTGTGAGCGTGGATGGTCAGAAACTAATATCATTCATGGAGACAGGGAAGCTCAGTAACTTGCCTCTTTGGCTAATCAAAATAATTTTGCACTTTCAGGTCTCCATAGGCCTTTTATCTCCTTTAAGAGTGTCAAGTCATATGGGCTGTGGCTATTCATCACATACTAGGGGGTCATTATTTGAAAAGATGAAGGGTAGGAGTGGGTCTGGCCTCTTTGTAAGCAGGCACACAAGTGGTAGCCATGTGGGCTTCTCACTTTGTTTCACCCTGACCATCATCCCAAGTGTTGGGGCCATAGTGGTGAGCTGACCTTTGTTGCAGACTCTGGGCACACACATAGAGGTCTTGACTTGGAAAGTCTCCCATCTAATGGGAAGTCCCAATCCAAATTGGGAAGGGCTGGGGGAAATGGCAGGGGATGTGACCTGTCTGAGACTGCTGACTGGTGTCAGAAGCAGAACTGAGTTCTGGAGTCTGGTGGCACAGAGGCTGCAATGGATTAATTGGTTGTGTTCCTTACTCATAAGAATGTAGCTGATTTTTTCTCTGTTCTTTTGTAACTGTTTGAGGATGAAGAATTTTGTACACAAGTTCCTGGGCATCTGAGGGGTGTCTCGTTTCGTTGGGTTTGTTTGTGCAATAAAGACACCCTAGAAGGGGCTTACACATCAAGACTGCTTCTTACAGCCTACGGAGAAGATGACTTAAAATTGGCTGGAAGGTGCCCCAATTTTCCTCCCTAGCCAAGATGAATTAGTTTTTTTTCCTCCTGGGTTGAAGAAATAAAAGGTATTTTGTTCATTTTTTTTCTGGGGAAAATTTTCTGTTGAGCAGCATGCTGCTTTTTGTTTGAATATGCCATTATTCATCAGCTCATTCATTTAGGTAAAACCCCCAAACTTTTGTTCTAGAAAGGAGGCTTGTGGTCAGGATACAGTTTAGCAGAACTCAGTAATCTCAAAGTGGAAAAATGATGTCTTTGTTTCCATACACTATATAAATCCACATGGACTTGTAGATTTATTTCTTTTATGCTTGAAAAAATAAGGAAAGGCTGTTTAATTGGAGAAAGTTCAGACACTCTGGTGATAAAATCCCTGTTACTGTGTGTGCAAGTGGTAGGTGTGTTTGTAGTGTTGTTCTACTACTGTTACCTGCCTTTGGTTTTGTCTTTTCTTACCTGTAGATATTTTCTGTAGCCCTTGCTGTGCCCGTGTGCTTGGTTAGAAAACACTAAGTGTGTTTTCACAGAGTCACAGAAAGTTAGAGGCTGCAAGAGACCTCAAGAGATCAGCTAGTCCAACCCCCTCCCAAAGCAGGATCACCAATACCAGACTGCACAGGAATGCATCCAGGCAGGTCTTGAACATCTCCAGAGAGGGAGACTCCACAACCCTCCTGGGCAGCCTGTTCCAGTGTTCTGTCACCCTCCCAGTAAAAACAGTTTTCCTCATTTGTAGCTATGTTGTACAACACACCACTTTATGATGGGATATCAGGGAAGTATTTGAGGAATTGAAGTTTTCAGGCACAATTGCTCAGTGTGTACAAACAGTTGTAGTGACCATGAACAAATTCAACAGGCAGAAATGCTCAATTGAGATTAAACTCTTCCAAGGTCATGTCCTGTGAGAACACTGCATACTAGCTGTGCTAGGAGTTGGCAAGGGGATTTGAACTACACATGTGACAAACATATGGAAAATACATCCCTTTGCTTTGTGTTGTTTCAAAAATGGATCACACTCAAAGTGCTACTGCCTTTGAGGGCTGTAAGATAAAATGTTGCAAGGTTCAGTGACTTTGAGATGGGAATCCTGGGTACAGCCCAGATGGAGGCCTGATACCAAAAGCTGCTCGTCTTTGAACATTATTGGCCACAAATAATTGACATTCCTTTTAGGTTTCCCCTCACCCCTTTTAAAACAATATGAGTGCAAACAGTTTCCACTTGTTTTTGTCTCTGGGCCAACCTGCAGTTTAAGGACTGAAGAAAATGTGTTTTAGGAGAGCTTTGGCTTACAAGTCCTCTTGAAGTCAGTGTTACGGACTCCAAAGCTTTTGGGGAAGTGTAAAAAGTCTGTTTTAAACAGGTTGCTCCAGTATAACTATTCTGGTGCTTGCAGAAAAGATGGGTTAAGAAAGTTGTGGTCCCACAGGCTTTGCTCTCTAGGACATGCTGATGTTTCTCCTTCCTCACCCTGGTTCACCATGGGATCAGCATCTCCAGAGGTGTTTAAAAGCTGTTTGGGTGCAGTGCTTAGGGAACATGGTATAGCAGTTGTGTGCGGGGAGATGTTAGGTTATGGCTGGACTTGATGATCTTAAGGTCTTTTCCAACCAGGTGATTCTATGATTCTGGTTGGGCTGACACAGTCATTAGTGGATCTGATCCTTGAGTTAGATCTTTGAAGTGATCAGGACTAACATCTGCACTTCACTTTCCTCTTTTCCTTCTATATGTGGCATCATTTCCTGCTGATGCCTTAGATATATTTGCTTTAGCAGCTGTGTATGGAAGGGCAGATAAAGGTGTGGACAGGGGTGGTGCTGGTACCAGGTTCAACCCTCAAATGACACCTCCAGTATTTTGGACATTTCTGCTCTTTACATTGTTTTGGAGATAGAAATAATCTCCTAACCTTCTTAACTAGGCTGGTGTTTGAACACAAGATATATGCTTCTGCAAGATGCTGAATATCTTCAGGGATAAGGTGAGAGAGGCAGAGTATGGGAGGAGTACATTGACCTCTGGTGTCCCACCAAAGTGTCACTGGCACAGAGAATAGGGTACCTCTGATATTGGAGCCCAGGTGACCTAATGGCTTCTAGGCCCCAAAAGGAACCACTTCATCCACCTCCTCACCTGCCCCTCCTTTGTACAGTCCCAATTCCTCCATTGTAATCCCAAGCTGAGCTAATTCAGGCAGGAGAATACTTTCTTAAGGCTTTTTTTTCTGGTATTGTTTGCACTTATAGAAGGGGATCTAAAGTTCACTGCAGGGTGCCACACAACTCACAGGGAAGTGGGACCTCCCTTTTTGATGTCAAGGTTCAACCATGCTCAAGTCTCTGCTCTGGTCTCAGCTAATCTGATGGTTGGAGCACAGAAGGTGAAAAAGATGCCTTAAGCTCAGCTTTTTCTTTCCTTCTGGAAGTCTTGTGCCAAATGGGGAACGGAGGAATTGGCTTCTAAGCCTTTGTTTTTTCCTGCTCATTTTCTGTTATTTGTTGTTTTTCTTTTAAAGTAGACTTCCAGGCCGAATGCAGTTTTCCTGTGGGAGTAGATGCTGAGTTCTGTCTGCGTTTTTATCTCTGCAGTTGACAATAATAAAAATTCCAAAGAGCTTCCCCCGCATTCCCTGCTTTGCTGTTGTCATGTTTTCTGCTGGTTGACAAAGTCACCTCTGTGGCCTTCCTATTGGAGTACATTTATTTTGCAAAGTGCTGGGAGCTGCAGGGCTTGATGTTTTCAAAAGCTCTCTCCAAAGCTGTTGGAACGCCGCGTGTCGCACAGCTAAGGATTTAGGAATTTTCCACTCCCACTCCCCAACTGGTTTATGGGTTAGTGTTTGTGTTTGTCTACAGCACCCTGCAAACATCTCCTGCAATAGGGGATGGGACAGAGCCTCAGGAAAACAGTCCTCCAGTCGGTCTCTCCATGAAATTNCCCATCCAGCCTGGAGCTGTGCTTGGGATTGTGCCTACCCAGGTGCAGGACCTTACACTTGGCCTTGTCTCCTGGCATCCTGTAAGAAAGTCCTGGGAAGATTAGGTAGATCTTTGAGTCATTTAGGTTGGAAAAGACCTTTAAGATCATCAAGTCCAACTTTTGACCCAGAACTGCCAGGTTGTTGCTAAGCCATGTCCCTCAGTATCACATCTACACAGCTTTTCGATCCCTTCAGGAATGGGACCTCCACCACTGCCATGGGCAGCCTGTTCCAGAGCTTGACAATGCTTTCAGGGAAGAAATTGTCCCACTTGTCCAACCTAAACCTTTTCTGGCACAACTGGAAACCATTTCATCATGTCCTTTCTGCTCTCCTTCAAGTGCCTGACCTTGTCGGGGGAAGTGAAATCACAAAACAATTAGAAGGGTTTCTTTTCTGGAGTTGAATTCTCCTCTTTTTTCCATTTTTCCCTTGTCTATTTCTTCCTTCTCCCCCCTGGTATCCCAAAGTATTAACTTGCCTAATCAATGACTTTGTTTCACTATTTGGAGATGGGAAAAAAATACCTAATGACTAAAGAGTAGCTTGAGAGATACTGGTTTGGGGAACACCCGAGCCAACAGGATTAGATTTAGCTTTAGCTTGCAGTTGCTGTGTGGCTAGGAGTAAAGCTAATGGTCTCCTTAAACCATACTGTTATGTGTAAGCTTGATTATCTGTTCTCACACCATGGTGTAAGAATGTTCTGATGCTGGAAAAGGGAAGCCAAGCCACTCATTGAACTTTGATGAATCCCAAGAAGTCAAATAACACAGCTCCCTCCAAGTATTAACAATTTCTGTGCTCCAGAGTGCTGGATTTAAAAGATTGCATCTTGCAGAACTGTCAGGCCATGAACCTGGGCAAGCATGAGCTTCCACACCTTCCCAAAATCAGATGAAAAATTGAAATTGGCTCCATGAACCAATGAAACTGCTTCCTCTTTCCTATATCTTCAGGTAGTAGCAGTAAACATCATTAAGACCATTCATGTTTTAGTTGAATATTAAGTGTGACTAGAAGATATTTGACAGTAAAAAACAAAACAACCCCCCCCCAACAAATAAACAAACAACACAAACAAACAAAAACCCCAACAAAAAAACAAACCACCCCAAACCAAAAAGTCTGCTAAATAAAATTCCAGGCTGGATACACATAATGTAGTAGCTGAGAAATTCACTGCCCTTCATTTCAACCTCGTGTTGTACAAATCAAATTGCAAATGAAGTCTGCTTCTTTTGGATGGTGCCAACCATCTGATAGGGAGACCTTGGCTGGCTACTCCTCATGTGTCTTAAGGGGATATAAGAAATGAATATTTGTAGTTTTTATTGCTTTTTGAAAAGGCCATTTTATTTTAATGCCTTATAAAAAACGCTTGATCAATTTTCATCTTATATCAGTTAGCAAAAGGTCTCTTTCTGTAGACTTTAAGCCTTTGTGTCTCTGAGTTTATCTTAATAATCACAGAAACAAAAAAGCCAATGACCCATGACAAGATTCATTTTGTTCCTTTGTATGTTTTACTCTGTGCACAATTTGGAAGTGTCTGATTCTCGATGGAGCTGTGATGGAGAGTTGTTTAGAATGGTCAGGGGGCTGCAGAATACAAGCAGAAAGCTGGTGCTAGCTCTTCATTTTCAATCAGCTCAGCATTTTTTCCTCACATCTAGACCTTAGGCTGCAGATTCATTTTGAGTTTCCTTCAGTGGTTCTATTGCTTGGATTTTTGCTTTAAAAGCCAATAAATAACTAGAAATGTGTTATTTTAAACTTGAAATGGGCCCTTACATGGGTGATAGTGCCCCACTGATACTGCTGGGGAGAGAGGGGCAAGGGATGGTGGCTGGGGGCAAATCACAGAAACATGAGAGAAAGACCCTCAGGATCACCAAGTCCAACTGATATCCCTACTCTACAAGGTGCACCTTAAACCATATCCCCAGGCACCATATTCAAACAGATTTTAAATGCATCCAGGATTGGTGACTCTACCAACTCCCTGGGCAACACATTCCAATGCCTGACCACTCTTGCTGGGGAAAAAAAAATTTGCTAATATCCACTCTAAACTTACCCAGTTGCAGCTTGAGGCCACTCCCTTTTGTTCTATCACTAATTACCTCTGAGAAGAGACCAGCACCAACCCCTCCACAGTGTCCTTTCAGGCAGTTGTAAACAGCCATGAGGTCTCCCCTCAGCCTCCCCTTTTTCAAACTAACCAACCCCAGCTTCTTCAGTCACTAAAATGGATGCTGCCCATACTGACTGTGCCTCTGAGGTATTGGGTATGAAACTGAGGCTTTTGTGCCTCCAAATATTCATGCTCCTCATAATTTTAGGTTCAAAAATTGATCTGAGATGGAAGTTAGTAAAATTCGTACTGCACTGATTTCTGTGTACTATCAATGAATGTGAATTAGCACAATGATGAAACAAATATGTTTGGCTTATCATATATTAACGTTTTTCTTGTCTTCTAGGAGGAAGAGAGGTTGTTTGATAAGACTCTCTTCCTTTTTTCTTTTAAATTTAATAATTTTGGAATGAAATATATGATTTCCATAAATGGATAGTTGCACTAATCATTAAATTATTTGCTTAATGTAAAAAGTTTTCTCCAAGTGTTTGCCTGCCATATGCTAATAACAAGATGGTTAAGATTATTTAATCCAGCCTACATGTTTTCTAGCAATATGAATTTGTAGAAAGACTTTAGTGTGTGGAAAAGCAATGTGTATCCACAGTGAGAGAATTTTCAGTTTCCCAAAGTCTTTTGGAGTCACAGAACCTTAGAGACTGGAAGGGACCTCCAGAGATCATCAAGTGCAACACCCTGTGTCAAGCAGGATCACCTGCACAGGAATGCATCCTGGCATTTGTTGAAAGACTCCAGAGAAGGAGACTGCACAACCTCTCTGGGCAGCCTGTTCCAGTGCTCTGTCACCCTCACTGTAAAGAAGTTTCTCCTCATGTTGAGATGAAACCTTCTGTGTTCCAGCTTGTAGCCATTGCTCCTTGTCTTATTGCTGCCAAGAAGAGATTGGCTCCATCCACATCTATTTCAAAGAGCTGTGTTTGCTTATTTCCCCTGAAATTCCCATTTACTAAGTTTATTATCCAAACTTTGAGTCAGGTACAGGTTTATGAAGGAAACCTTCAGTCAGACAGAGCTTGACTGAAGGTCAAGTCCTTGAAGGCTTTCTAGTACAAGGACAAGGGTGTACAGCAAGCAAGAGTACTAAATAGCAGAACTACAGGGTGGGATATCTTCACAATGATTATTGTTATAATCAAGATGTAATTTATCCTATTAGTTAAATCAATTAAACAAGATCAATTGACTCTTTCTCTCCTGACACATTTTAATGTGTTTATATCTTGAACAAGTGAAGGATGTCTTGTTTGACATGACAGCTTTCTTCTTGTATGGCTACCTCTGCATTTCACTCCAAAGACTGACAAAAGGTAGGAGTGGGTCTGTCCCATCTAGCAAAGGAAATTATTTCCTGATTTGACATCCTAATTGTTTGGGGATTTCATAATATAATAAGGAATTTTCATCCTGGATTGCTCAGTGAAGCATCATTTGTGTATTGCAACAGAAGGATAAAAAAAAGCTGATGAATCAAAACTCTATTGAGCATAATTCTCCATGCTGTGATTATTAACCATGGTTAGTAACCTTCTCCCTCTCCTCTTAGGACTTCCAACCCTACAATTCTGCTCTCTCTTTTTAAAGATAGTTGCTCTGTTTAAAATAATTTCCAAATAGTGTCAGTTAAAAACATCAAGAATGTCCACGTAAGAAGTTGGCTATCTGTATATATTCACTATAAACCCTATGTCAAAAATTTGGATTTTTTTCCCCTCTCCTTTCAACAGCAAATGGAAATGAAAAACAGTTAGGATGGTAAGTAGTAGGGGGAGAAAGAAGAGAGAAGAAGGACACTGAAGGAGGTCTTTAATAGCAAAGGTAATATACTGTGCAAAAAAGAGCTTCACCCTTCTTGACTGAGCAGAAGCAAATTTAGCAGCACTACTGTAGACCGGAACTTTCTCCTATGTGATCTGGGCAATCCTGGACATCAGCTTTTCCTATACACTGTGAGAGGTCCCAGTAGCCTTCAACAGGACCAGAAGGTCTGATGGTTACTGGGATGCAATATGCATGTTTTGGGATCTGCAACCACCTCGGTGCCATCCCTTCCACGGTGCCACACTTAGAGATTGCCTGGGTAAAAAACAGTCTAAAGGTCTTTGTATCAGTGATCCCTTCATGTCCAGCCAATGAGGTTTTGGTGGTGTTTAAGGTGCCATGGCCATTATCCTAAATATTTGGGAAATTATGTCCTTAACCTCAAAGTGAAGATGCAACCGGTGTGTATTTTGCCATTGAGCAGAAACAGCAGGAGGTCTGATGAGATGCAGGCAGAAGGGACAAACAGACTCATCACAATAACATCTTTTAAAATGTGAACAAATGGAGTGAAATGGTTCTTTTTACTGAGATTGTTCTTCAGGGAGAAAGTTGCTCTGACTTCTGGAAGGAGCTGGATGTTCCATCACATTTCTGTGCTTCGAGAAATGGAAAATACAATGATGATGACGCTGATTGTTTTTAAAATGAAACTGTCTGTAGTTATCTCTAGAGATAATAATCCCCTGCTGCTTTAGTGCTTCCTTATTTTGTTCATGTAAATCTGGAGAATGAGGCATCGCAAGGCTGCGTCAGCTCCCCCACGCCACCTCCAAGCAGCACTGTCTCATCTCAACCACTTTTCAAAGTCTATTTCTTAAAATGATTCTATAAAGTTTTGCTGAGGTGCTTTTGCTTTCCTGCTTTTTAAATGCTGGGCCTAAAGCTTTAATACAGAAGGTTTTATTTCACTGGTTTTACCTTTCTATTGAAAGCTAATTAACTTTACCTCTCATATTTGCATCGCTCCTGAGACCCCATGGAATGTCTATACGTTGGGGTGGTTTAGTGCTTGGAGGACAGAACAGCATCCAGAGTCAGTTGCCACTGTGCCAAGAGGCTGAGTGGATGGATGGTGCTGATTTTGTAGTTTCTTTTCATTTCCTTGAGTGCAAATGACCACATGTGAAGGAGAAGATCCAGGACTTGTAGGTTTACGTTGGTTTTGCATATGGGAACATGAGTAAGGCATCATTTGATGACTGATTTGACAATTGCTCCTACTTAGGGGCAGTTTGGTCATGTTTGATTTTCTTCTTTTTTCTTTATGCAAAGGCTTCGAGGAGACCTTATAGTAGCCTTCCAGTATCTGAAGGGGGCCTACAGGAAGGCTGGGGGAGGACTATTTATAAGATCTTGCAATGACAGGACAAGGGGCAATGGGTTTAAACTGGCAGAGGGGAGATTTAGACTGGATGTTAGGAGGAAGTTCTTTGCAGTGAGGGTGGTGAGGCACTGGCACAGGTTGCCCATGGAGGTTGTGGCTGCTCCCTCTCTGGAGGTGTTCAAGGCCAGGTTGGAGGAGGCCTTGAGTAACCTGTGCTAGTGGGAGGTGTCCCTGCCTATGGCAGGGAGTGGGAAGTGGATGATCCTTGAGGTCTCCTTCCAACCTTAACATTCTATGATTCTATATGAGAGCACTTTTGGATTATTTAGATTTATTGTTTACATTCTAACAGTACAGAAAATGGGAAAGGAACTGGAGAGAGGCTAAACATGCAAGTCTGATGCTTCTAAAGACACTAGGATCTAACCCATGTTTGCCTGGTTCCCACTCTTGCATGATTGCTTTGAGATATTTTTTTATATATAAGGGTTTTGGTTATTTCAGGCATGTCTCATGATTGCACCACTTTGTGGGGACTTCATTCAAATCAGTATTGGCTGAATGTGCTGTTTAAAAAAGTAAAATGTATAGAACTGCTTTTCAAAAGAAAGATTTTGTTTTGCTCTCCACAATCTCAGGTGAAAGAAAAGAGAAATGCCTCTGTGTTCACAGATTGGACATACATCTCTAATGTTGGCAGCAGGTCACATAATGTGGTTGTGATGGGCCTTGCATTAGCAAAATGTGTATTGTTACCCCTGTTTGAGGCTGTTCCACTAGAGGGTAACAATTTGCTGTTGGAGTTGGACTTCCAGCTGAAGTGATGGATGTCAGCAAAGCCGTGCTCATACTCTGCACTCAGAGAGCAACATCTATGTAAAAATAAAAATTAGGTATAAAAGTGCAGCCATGCATAGGACAGTTTAGAGGATCTTCAGAATGAGATTTGTAGAGTCCAGTCATAGAACTCTTCTCTCCAAATTATGTCATAGAATCATTTAAGATCAAGTTCAATCATTTGTTCCATACTGCTAGGTCACCACTGAACCATGTCCCTCAGCACCATATCTACAAGGCTTTTAAGTCCCTCCAGGGGTGGGGACTCCACCACTGCTCTCTTCAGCCTATTCCAGGGCTTGACAACCCTTTTGGGCAGGAAATTGTTTCTTGTGTTCAACCTCAACCTTCTCTGGCACAACTTGCCAGAGTTGTGGCCATTTACTCTTGTCCTGCCGCTTGTTACTTTGAAGAAGAAACCCATCCTGACCTGGGTCAAACTTCCTATGAGGGAGTTGTAGAGAGCCAGAAGGTCTTCCCTCATCTTCCTTTTAGTCCAGGCTAAACAACTCCAGCCACTTTTCACAATGTTTGAGAGCAGATTTTTTTCCCCAATACAACACAACTGATTTGGAGCCTAAACAGGACAGTGCTCCATTGGAAGAAGCATTTTCTCCAAATACTAAATTTAAAGTATAATAGGGATGACAGTGATGAGAGAAAAGGATGATAGTGACGAGAGAAAAACCCCTGGGGAACTTGTGTGATCTTCCCAAGGTATGGAAGGCCACCAAGGGGTTAATCATCCCTCACTGCCTATGAAATGACAACAAGCTCTTGGCAGCTTTCCCCATTCTTTATATAACACTTCCAAGCGCTGAAGCTTGTATCCTCCTAGTAATGCTTTTAATTTGTGCTCTGCTGGGGAGAGGCCAAGATTTAATCGAAATCATTAGAATGTCTTTGCTTGAAGTAGCTGAGGGCTTGTAGTGAGCTGGAGGAGGTTACTTCAGAATAATTAAAAGGAATACATAAGGTCATCATTGGTGTCTGAGCTATTCCAGATACCAGGTTCAAGGGGGAAAGGTTGAGTTTAATGACAACTCCTCTTGAGTTAAGTAGGATGCTTGCACAGCCACATAGTTTTAGTAATTAAACTTTGCCTCTTTCTCTTCCCACACACCTATCCAAGTGGACTTTGTTTGTAGCTTTTTTTTTCTTAGTGCAGTAATGACAGGCTTGAGCCAAAGCCCAGGAGACAGATTTCTCAAAGATTCAGGGCTTTGGGGGCTCTACTTCAGCTTTGGGGGCATTACTGCCTAGATCCAAATCTAAATGTTGCAGTTCAGCTTTGGTCTCTAGAATGGGCTGTGTTTCAGTGTGCCTGTAAGTGTGTGTGAGACAATGTGCTTGTGTGTGAATGCTTGTCTGTGTTTGTTTGCAGTCCCCTCTGAGGTCTGGCCTTGAATTTTGACTTTAAGTGTGACTATCAGAATGCTGATGCTGTTGCTTTCAGTGTGATTCTGATGCCTATGGATTTTAGTCCTATATGTGCCTGAAAAGCGGTGGTGTGCTCTGGGTGTGTGCACAAGAAAATAAAACTGCTCAGGCAGATTTGAGGCATGAAACGTGTGCTGATAGCTTAATATAAATGAGAACATGCACTTTCTTTCTTTGGTGGCTGTGTATTAGACAAAAAGGTACTCAAAGGAGAGTTAAACCAAATGAATTTCCTATCTCTTGCTCTGTCCAGTCCTGGTGCTGTACAGACAGAGATAGGGCAGACTGGTGTGTGATGAATGTGTGAGAAACTGTCTTGAGTGATTTTTTTTCTGCCTGCATTTGAATACAGGCTCTTGCAGTACAGTAGGTTCAAATAATGAACCAATATCAAATGTTAAAGATTTAGGGAATTGCCTGTGAACTTTTGACTCTGGGAATACAAGGAGGTTTGCTTTTCAGGAGAATTAGTCTAGCTGGGCTAATAGGTGCCAATAAGGGCTGTAAGCAGTGTGTCAGGGACCAAATCTTTTAATTAACCGCTGAGTGAAAAGTAGTTTGGGAAATGCAATAAGTCAGATTCAGGTCAGATCAAGCAGAATAATATGTGGGCAATGATGAAATTAACATACTAGGAAATGTAAGCTGAAAATCTCCAAACGTTCCTTATTAGACTGATAGAAAATGGGATTTACTTTGATTGCTTCAAGAAAACATTGCACCTACTTCTCCTTCTATCAAGGTTTAGGCTGTCGTGGCCAACATGGTCTGCAGATGGAAAAGATTAAGCTGGATTAAACTGGAGGAATACCATGGTCCAGCTTTGAAAAAAAAAAAACACTGTGACATGTACACTCTGGCTGGGGAGCATTACAGTTCTCCAACAGTTCTGTTCAGAGCTAGAATGCCCAACGTGTTACAATAAGGACAAAGTTGCTAATATGCTACTTACTACCTCTTGTCTTTCTTGATAGATAATATTGTCTCACAGCTTCTTTGCACTCTCAGTTTCTCTGAGCCTACATTTGTTGCTCTGACAGTGGCATTGTAACTTCTCAAGGAGCAGTTTGTCTTTTTGTTTGTTTGTCACAGCCATGTCCTGGTTTGGGAGGCGAGTACCAGCAAACACTAATACAACACAGGTAGTCAAGTTCAGCACTGACCTGTATACGTAGGATCTCAATTCTAATTATACCTCATTAACAAAATTAGTAGGATCAGAGCTACCTCTAGACCGTTTAGAAGGTAAACCAGTGCCGGCCAACTTATCATTTTGGAGTGAGGTTTAAATTGTTAGGTTTAGTTCCTATCTAATAGGATTTTAATCCTGTTCTGATTGTTCTCTGTGCACATCAAAAAGTATGATTTAAATGAAGGCCTGTGCCTTAAAGTTTGGTCCAGAGGGCTTTGAAATTAATGGAAAAACTCCAGCTAAGCTTAGTGAGCTTTGAATCAATCAGACCTGAGTCTTTTCCATCAACACTAAAATTTAAATATGCTTTGAACCTTTCGATTGTGGGTTCCTAATTTCCTCAGAATCATTATCAACAATGACAGTGTGGTACCAGATCTGCCAAATGACTTATTCTAGCCTCTACTAACATCTTAGCTGTTACTAACTACTTAAGTAATTTATTTAATTAGAAAGTGCACTAACTGCTGTGTTACATGCAGTGCAGAGTAGTAAGGGATTCCATTAGATCAGAAACAACTTCCCAATGCCCCATTGCATTTTCTGCTTGCTTTTTGACTGATTTTATAGTTGTAATGGTTTGATAGAATAATATTTTCTTCTTTGATAACTATTGCAGGGTGAACCTCTTGCCAAAAATCAAAGGGCTGAATTGCATTCACTGGCTTAAAATCAGTCCTGCTGTCAGCCGCGATGCATGTTTAATTGTTCTGTCTGTACGTTGTTGGGCTGGAACAGTTTCAAACAATCTACCAATCATGAGCAGAAAAAAAATCATTAGAAAATCAATTCTGGCTTAATTGAAGATCCTTCTTCCAAATGGGAATGAAACAAGATTTATAACCTCAGATCCACTGACTGTATAATGATGGTACTTGAGCTTGTCAAAATTTTCACTTGGGAGCTGTGGCATGAGCAGCATTGACTTTTTCCACCTGCTGGGGGTCAACACAGCATGGGCCCTGGGGAGCAAAGGAGTGTTGTGTGTGTGCAAGGTGGAGCACAAGAGGCCATGTTTACAAATTAGAGGGAGAGAAAAAAAAGAGCTTACATAGGGAGGATGCAAAGTAGTAGAAGGGAATTTCAAATGCATTGTTTATTTATACATTTCTTCTGAATGCTGTGAGTGGAAATTACAATGACTGACTCATGGAGACATCCCTTTGGCATCTGCCTACTGATGCCAACTCTGATAAAATCCTGTATCCCAGAGCCCCTTGGGTAGTTTGCTTTCTGTTCTCAGAACAAGGGCTCCCAAAGGTGAAGTGCTTTCTCTATTTGGCCACTGATTTCAACAGGGTCACAATTTCATTTCAGCTCTTTTCAAAACCTGTAGCCTAATTTTCTTCTGTTGAAAATTGTGCTGGTTTGAGGCTAATTAGAGTGTTTTTAATAAAAGAAATATATTATAGGTTGTGAAAAGAAAACAACGGTAATGTCTACTTCACTCATAGGCTTGCTGAGATGGATAAGAACAAGAACACAAACATAGATAAGACACAGGCTCAGAAAGTCTCAGTCTCTCTAGCTTTTTGCCTTCTTCTCTCTGCTGAGTAACCTCACTAACCACTTTACTTCTAGCCCCCCTGGCCGATCCTCTAAACTCATCTTGTGCATAAGCCAAAACCTTGGGGTAAGGTGGAGGGGTGGGAAGAAGGTGGAAGGGTGGTTGGGAGCCCCTCCTGGGGACTCTGATTTCTGGGAGGGGGATTGTGTTTCTGTATTGCCTTTAACTTGTATATTTCTGTAAATACTCCTGTCTATTGTGTCTATCTCTGCTTGTACATTGCGCTAAGCTGCAAATAGAGCTTCAGTCCTTAACTTCCAGCCAGCTGAGTCTAGTCTGGGGGATTTTATAAAGTTGGGGGGGGAGGCAGGGAACTCCCAAACCATCACAAAAATAGACCAAGTCTACTGAATGTGTTGTGGTTAAATGGTAGGAGGCAGGGAAAGGATAGGAAAATGGAAAACTGAGAGGAAAATCCGACTTGTTATGATGATAGTCCCTTCCCTTCCTGGTTTCTCCTGCTGTGCTGAGAAAATGCAGCGGTGTTCTCCTTTAAGTTTGAAATGAGTAAAAGAGGGAGTCACAATGTAAATATCAAGCAATAGCTAAAAGTGAATTTACCAAAGTTCAATAAACATAAAAATGATGAATTTAGATGTCATGTAATTAACTCAGAATTACATGAGCAATAACCAAGTAATTACACCTTTAATAATGCATTAAACTTGTCAGGAATACTTAGTCATTCAACTAGAATTTAACAAGATGGCCTATAGCAAGTTACAGTAATTAGATATCGCTACTGAAAACATTGACAGTTCCTAATTGATACCTTTTATTATAAAGTTAAATGCCAAACATTGCTTTTGAGTGGATTAAGGAATAATATTAGCTATGTTTAAGACCATACTACCTACTTTTATAAATTGCATGCAGGTCTGAAAAAGCAGCAACAACAAAACCCTAAGAATTAAGAAATACGAAGCAGCTAAACACATCAATCAAACAAATTCAGTTCGTGTTCTCACTCCTGTGATTTAAATTAAGAGAACCTGCTCCCTGGCAGGTCTTTCAGCAAAGGAGAAGAGGAGGTGGAAGAGAAGACTTTGTGAAACAGGGGAGGAGAATAACAATTGCATCATCTGGAGGATGCAGGTCTTCAGTGTGAGTCAGGCATCCTGCAGCCTTTGCAAGAGTGCAGCAAGAAAAATAAACAGGCTCAGGAGTTTGCAAATTAGATATTAAGGCAGGATTTGGGTTTTTTTGAGGTCTAAGATTGTTTAGACTACAGGGAAAGGTTTTTTTGAGAAAGAGGTGGAATAGAATTGAAACTATGTGTTTACTTGCTGTTTCTAAATGTGGGAGATAGTTCTGCTAGGTTTATGTTGGTTGGTCTATGCACTTAATGAATAATTATTTTCCTTTCTTCCTTGGTTTAGTTACAAGAGAAGAAAAAAAAAAGTAGAATCTATTTCAGGGAAAATGGGAAAAAAAAATATAAAATAAAAGCAATAATAATTAAAAAAAAATACATCTTTTGGGTCAATCCAAAGTGTAGCTGTTCTGAAATAATTTTTTCAAGCTTTATTTCCAAAAACTTTAAAACTTTTTCCATATTTAGTCTGAATTTGCAAACAGTTTTTGTGTTTTCCTGAAGGAGTTCTTGTTAGCAAATTTCTTGGTGGAGAGAGCAAGCAACCTTATACTAGGTATGCACTGAAATCTCTGGTGCTTAGTACTGTGCTTCTAAGAAAACAGAGGTGAATGTTGCCTGTATGAAACGCTGGAGATCAGCTCCAGTGATCACAATGCATCTTTGGTCTTTTATTATTGTTAGTTTTTTTTCATCTGTATAATTACAAGTCTTATCAGACTGCATGCTGAGCTATGCCTGATTGTCAATAACACCTCTCTTGATTGCATCTTAAATAAGTATTCCATGTCAATCTGTAGATGCAACTCTAGGGTGCAAACAGCTATACCTTGATCCACAAATAGAAGGTCCTGGTCTGGTTTTGCTACACTGATAATCAACTTAGTTCCTTCAAATGCAGGCCTCCAGCTACCAAATGGCTAACTGCCCATCACCTGTAATACTGCTCCTCTGTTCTGATGTATGGTGGCTGTGCTGAGCCCTCCTCTCCAGATACATGAGGTTATTTGTGAAAATGAAAGCACTGCCTTTATGTTTACATGATTCTCAGCCAGTTGCGTGGCAACTGGGATTGTCTTTACTTTTATGCATATTAAAACACTCGATGGATACCCTTTCAATAATTAATTGGTAATGAATGTAGAGAGTCTAGGATGTTTTATCCAATGTGTTTAGGCTTTATCCAGTGGTGAAACTGGCTAAAAGAGCCTGGGTTTTTTTGTTGTTGTTTATTTAGGTATTTGTGTGTGTGTCAGGGCTTTAACAAGTGATGCAGTGCACTGTACTTAAAAATAACAGACAGTAAACAAAACCCAAGAGGAGCTGACTGACCTGAACAGCATCAAAGTCAGCCTGGGGTGTGTGCTTGCCATGCACAGGATAGAAACTCTGTACATCACAAAGCAAAGGGCAAAATCTATGGTGTGAGGGAAAGAGCAGCAATTTCCAATCCATGTTCAGCACCTCTGATGTTCTTGACACTCATAGCCAGGACACTGCATCTGTCTTTGGACAATTCTGGTTGGCACCTCCAGTGTGCAACGTTCTCCTCAGAACAGTCACCACCAGAACAGCAGTGCTGTGGCTTGAGATACCCTGTCAGGATGTACTTCTCTCTTAGACTATGAAATTAGTTCAGTTACTGATAGGGAGCATTTGTAGACTCAAGTGATAGTTCTCTTGTTCTTTTTTGCTTTATTTTGTGGTCTCTTTTTGGGGAAAAAAAGTGTTTCAGCTATGTCTGGACTTCTTCACTTTGGCAATTTCACCTCCTCATCATACTGGTGGGCTTTTTTGACAACCAATTGGGATTCCAAAAACAGTCCTGTCCTCCTTACTGGACATGTGAACACTCTTCCTCTAAAGAAATGGTGAGGAGGCAAATATTTGGTTTCTTCTTGATTTTCATGATTGTTTTAACACATGATGGACTAAGAGTTTTTCTCACTCTCCAACCATCTGTTTCTGAGTTGTTCAATTAGACCTGAGTGCTAATAGATCCTCATGTTGTGTAGAAAAGTTGCATCCAATGTTTGTTTGGCCTTGCCCTTGTTTGCATAGATACCTGTACAACTGAGTTTTGCAGTCAATTCACAGAGAGTCACAGAATATTAGGAGTTGGAAATGACCCCTGAAGATCATTGAATCCCCAAAGCAGATTCACCTAAAGTTTGGAATCTTTTCTAAGAACAAGACTTTGCAACCTCCCTGGGTACATGTTTCAGGGCTCTAGCACCTTCATGTTGAGATGGAGCTTCTTGAATTCCAGTTTGTATTCAATGCCCCTTTGTCCTATCACAGGGTACTAGTGAAAAGAGACTGGCTACATCTTCTTGACAGTCACCCTTAAGGCGTTTGAAAACACTGATCAGATTCCCTTTCAGCCTTCTCTTCTTCAGGCTAAACAGCCCCAGGTTGTCTCAGCCTTTCCTCATAAAAGAGATGTTCTATTCCCTTAGTCATCCTTCTGGCCCTCTCTTGGACTCTCTCCAGAAGTTCATGGCATTGTTTTTTCTCTAGTCTGGAACATAGCTGAAGTTTCAGTGTCACCACTTTTTTCCCAATACTTACTTGCTTAGGGAAGAATGGATGCAGAGCAGTGTTCTTATTGTCCCTGTATGCAGCAGCAGCAACATGTTAAAGGTAATTTCTTGTTGCTTCTTCCTTACTGCCACTACTAATATAGTAGTTTGTCAATCATGTTGCTTTACATATGAATAACATGCATGTGTGTGCAGTTATCTGTGTGATTCACACAAACTACTTTGCTGCTATGAAGGCTGCTCAGTAGAGCATGGCTTTGTGATTCAAAGCTCCTGGACATGAAATATTCTCAGCAGCTGGGGTGGGAACTGGCCCAGTCTATCTGCATATCTGTTCATGCAGTTCCTCAGGTGGGTGCACAGTTACCATGGCTGCAGAATGCAATCATGGTAAGTCAAATAAATGAAGGATACTATTGATTGTTCATTTTTGCACACACCATTACATGCACACACTTCTGCAAATAAGGGTTTGGGGCATAATTGGTTGTCAATGGAGCTTCACCAAGTCAGCTGCATGCATTTGGGTTTCCTGATTTTTGCATTGTAGAGAGCTATTTGTGTTGATTCTCAGAACCTGTCTTAGGGCTTTGAATTTTCTCCCAAATTGAATTCTCTCTCTGTATTACTCTTGTGTATGCACCTAACATAGATGATGTGTTTAACCTTTCAGATATGCTGGTTGTGTTCCACTTTATGAAACAAGGAGTTGAATGTTCCCCAAAAGGCTTCCCAAGTTTGTTCCTAAAAGCAAAAGCCATAGGAGTTTGTTGAAAGCCTGAGATGGCAAATGTTTGGAGGCAGCTGTGAGAAGGTGAGTGATGGGTGTACTACTGAGCAAGTTGCTGGGGAAAATCAGACAAACCTTCTCTTGAGATCCAAAATTACTTGGTTATTGAGGACTCTCAGTATTGATCCTGGGGATGGGCAGCTGCTGGTGAGTGCTTCCCTGAGCTCCTCACCAATGTGAGCAACTTGTGCAGAGGAGGCACCTGCGTTCTCCCAAGCTGCCAGCTAATGAAGTGAGAATGGGGTGTGATAACTCACCAGCCAGTGCTGGATTATATAGAGTCACTGCAGCCTATTAACACTTCGTAAAAATCCTGTGTGGCTTAGCTTCACTGAACCTGAAAAGCATTAGGGGAAGGACTGAAAAGCTGAAGCCCACATGAAGTCAGGAGTGTTCCTGGGACAACAAAACGAGGATTTTTTGGAGCCAGTTTGAGATCAGGGGACAGTCTGAAGTATTTTCTGCATGAACACTCAGCATGTTGTAGGTGAGGGTTTACTGGAGGGCAGATGCTCTGGGCTGCTACATGGGATGTCATACTCATCTCCCATGATGTAGGCAGGAGGAGGAGGATGGTGAATTACCACCTCAATATAACTGTCAGCTGTCTTGGAGAACATGGAGCCAGCCTGTTCTTACAATTACAGTATCACAGTATCACAGTATAGCAAGGTTGGAAGAGACCTCAAAGATCATCAAGTCCAACCCACTACCACAGACCTCAAGACTAGACCATGGCACCAAGTGCCACGTCCAAACGTGCCTTGAACATCTCCAGGGACGGTGATTCCACCACCTCCCTGGGCAGAATTCTTGGTCCTGCACTGGGTCTGAACCTCATTTGCCTTTCCATTGAACTTCCTTTAGACTCCACTTCAGAGTCACAGATTTAGCATACAACCACTTAAAGGCTGATATGATCTGATCTGTCTGTTGTTGCTGACTGGTGAATTCCCCAGAACAGGTTGTTTAGGGCTAGTTAGCTGCTAGCTTCTGAGTTTAGCAAACTTAGATAGCTCAGGAAAAAATTCGCATGAGCAGTAGAGGTGGTGCAAAGACAGGATTGGAGTTGTGCAGCTGGGGGTGGAGAAAATGGGAGGACAGTAAAATTCCATCCTTTTTAGTGGTAATGGGGGATCAGCTTTTGTGGCCAGAGTAAGGTCTTTCCTCACTTCTGCAGGCAGCTTTTGTTCTTGGTGCTGTAAGCAATCAGGTTTATCCTTTTCTTATAGTGATAATTCTGTTTAAAACATTCCTAGTTTAGTGATAATTTTCTTTTTAATCTAATGCACTATTCACTCAGAAGTAATCATTAGTAATGTTTCTTGAAGTTCCTGTATGCTGGTTCTGATGGTTGTACATGTCATGTTCTTGTTTTTTCCAGGCATTTGTTTCATGCTTCAGTGAAGATGAATCTTGGAGCTTTGGTGATACCTCTATGTGATTGTCCTGCCAATGAGGTGAGCAAACATATGAGTTGAAAATGACCTTGCACAAAGGGTTTGGTTTTAGTCCATACTAATTAGTTGCAGGTAGTTAAAGGGTCAAGGTGAAGAAGGGGAGGGAAGTAAGAAATAAATGAGGAAAGAATATTGTAATTAAGGCATTTCACTACTTCTATCATTGCAGTCATGAAAATGGTGTCTAGAAGAGTTTCTCTAGGGCTACAAAAGTTAGTCCATAATGTTTGTCATATATTAACTGTATTCTGGCTGCTGCATTAAATTTTCCTTTAGTGATGTGCACTGTATAATAACCTAGATATATAGATACACCTTAACTATTATCTTTCCCAAATGGCACAGAAGCACTGGACCAGTGCATTACACACAACTGGAAGCAATCATCACACTGTGCATGTTTAGTCTGGACAGGTCCAGAGAACATATTTTTCATACCACCTACTTGCCACAAAACATTTTCCAATGACCTGTTTAAGACTTAATGAAGAGACTGTAATACACTAGAGGAAGAGAGCTAGGAGAAATCAAAGTCACAAGCAATGTCCTGAGGTCTGAGAACTGCAGGTAACTTGCTGAAATTCCCAGCTAATCACAGGATGCTGATAGTGCAGCCAAAAGAGCTTCCATGATCATTGCTAGTATGGCTTGGAGGAAAGCTCTGCCTTTGGAACTAGATGATCCTTGAGGTCTCCTTCCAACCTTACCATTCTATGATTCTTAATGCAGTATCTTAGGATGAGTTGAATTCTATGTGCACATATAGGATATACCAAACAATAACTAATGGTATATCTGGCTCATTGATGTGGGCCTTAATATGCCCTTCCTCATGTCCAGTTTCTATCTTCAGTGGACTAGGGGAAAGGAGCAAAAATCTTGAGTCATTTCCCACTCCCACCCCCCTTTTGGTATATAAGGTCTTTGTGATCCTAGCAGCAAACTAGTGGAAGCCCTATGGGATCAGATGAGATGGGCATGCTCTGAAAAGATCTGGAGGAACACACTTCTTATGTCCTTGTTGAAAGTATTAACCTTTTGTGACAGGACGAGGGGAAATGAAGTTAAGATGACCTAGCTGGTTTATAACTATGCAAGTACACAGTCTGCACAGATATCTCTGTTTCAGATAGCAAAGGGAGTTTTCAGTGTCCACCAAAATGTACAGTTCAGTCTTTGTCTTACTAAAGCCCTGATTCAGCAGATCCCTTCAATCGCGTTAAGCACAATCCAGCTTAAATGCTCTGGACTCCCCAGTTTGATTCCAAGTGAGTTAGAAAATGGCAAAATATGGAAGATGGAACCAATAGGTGCACTAATCCCTTGGTGTCCTCTGTGCCAAGATGTGTTTCCAAGTCTGGCCTCTGTGCAAAAAAATCCTCTTCCCCTTTTATAGTTCTTTTAATCGGGGGTGTTTTTGACAGAAACCAGCAAAATATCCTGGAATTCCCTAACGTGCTCCAAGTGATTGTCCAATGGTTTGTGGAGCATTCCCATGCAGAGGTTATATAAAAACGTTCTGTTGCTATGTGAACTGGAGATTTGTTTTGATGTAGCATCAATACCCAGGAGGGGAGAAGAGGGTGGGGGGAGGGAAGAGAAGACAAGACACTGGCATGGTGCCAACCTCTGGAGTTTTTTGTGATGATAAATGGTTCACAAGGAGTCAGCATGACCCGCCAAGTAAACCCAAATGCTCTCAGAGAGCCGTGGGCTTCAGATACTGCTGACAGACAAGTACTCCTTATCAGTTTTTTGTTTAAACATACATGCAGAGCGTGCACACATAGGATATCTGCTGGAGAGAGGCAGAAGCAGTGCCAGCAAAGTGGACTGAACTGGCAGAGAATGTCCACCCAGATATCCAGGGCTGATTTTCCACACATCTCCTGATTTCTCTTGAAGCTTTGCATTTCCTCTCAGCTGGGGGCAGACCACAGTAGATACCCTCTGCTGATGCATGTGGTGGATGAATGGTGGAGTATGGTGGATGCCTTTTCTAAAGGGAGGAATTCACATTGAAAAATGTCGACTGAGCTAGAGAAGCCTGTATGTGTGTTGTGGCTGGTTCAGAGGTGGAGCTTCTCTTCAGAGCAGAAATGAATCTGCTGGAGTGAGTCCAGAGGAGGACCACGAAAATGACCAGAGGGTTGGAACACCTCTCCTACAAGGACAGGCTGAGGGAGCTGGGATTGTTCAGCCTGGAGAGGGGAAGGCTCCAGGGAGACCTAATAGCAGCCTTCCAGTACCTGTAGGGCCTACAAGAAGGCTGCAGGGGGATTGTTTACAAAGGCCTGCAGTTATAAGATGAGGGACAATGGTTTGAAATTAGAGAATAGATTTAGATTGGTTGTTAGGAACAAGTTCTTTGCCACAAGGGTAGTGGAACACTGGAACAGATTGCTCAGGGAGATAGTTGAGGCCCCATCCTTGGAGATTATCAAGATGAAGAACCTGATCTAATGGAGGATGTGCCTGCTCACTGCAGACAGGTTGGACTAGATGACCTTTGGAGGTCCTTTCCAACCCAAACCATTCTATAATTCTATGATTCATTTGGTTTAATTTCTCTTTTGTCCTGATTTTAGTTTTTTATTGTGTTTATCTCAGGTGAATGGTTTAGGAGTTACAACTTTGAAAATAGATCTCATCTTTATTTCCCTTACGTTTTTCCCTGATCTAGTCTTTCCTAGAAAGTGTCAACCTAGTTTTGATGAGCAGGTATGAGCTCAGTGGTGGTTTGGGAGATGCTTTTGCACCAGTTGGAAATCTCTCTGTATCTCCCTCCCCTGTGACACTTCCAGCAGCCATTCACTAACAGAGACTCTGCTGCATACAACTGACTGTTGGAGGAAAAAAACTGCAGGACAATCAAAGATATAATTAACATGAAATATGTATTCCCTGGCAGAACAGACTTAGGGAATTGAAGCAAGGGAAAATGTTCAGGAGAGTGTACAAATGCAATAAGACACGTGAGAAAGAATCTGCCTTTAATGGAAGGGGAACCATTCAAATCCTCTAAACCCGAGGAGAATGAAAAACAGTGAAACAAGATAGATTGAGAATTGTAACGTGTAGACTAGAGAGAAAAAGGTAAAGGCATTGAATCATGAGTATTCCATTGTTTGGGTGAGTTAACCACCTCTCTCTTACTTTCCCTGTGCCTATGAAGGGCAAACAACAGGGGAAATACGAAGGGCATAGTGACTCATAAACAGTCATGGGACATTTGAAAACAGAGCATTCTGATGGCAGTAACAGTGAGCAGGGTGGATTAAATAGGTGCTTTGGTGAATGGCTGAGTTAATCTGCAAATCAGGAGCTGTGGTGATAGGACCTGGTGTCAGCAGCACTTAGACTTGTGGTGAGCTGGCCAGACACAGTCCTTTGGGATGTAAAGGGAGCAGAAGAAAAACCTGGAATAAGCTGTGCCATGTGTTCCTGAGACAGCTCTGAGTGAGCTGGAGCATTTGCACTGTGCAATGAAGCATTGGGAAGAAATACTGGTGTGGGCTTCAGGAGTGGTGTATCTACGTTACCTTTGTGCCTGAGATTAATAGCTTAGCAAGCCAGTGGGGCTGATTAGCACCACGCTGGAGAGACTCTTCTCTTCCTGCACTGAATTAGCTTTGTCAGTGTTAGCCCAGAGTGTTCTGTGCTGCACTTTGCTGTAAGGTGTTGATGAGCCCTCGGGGCTTGACCGTGAACTTAGCTGATCAAGCTGAACCCTTTGTGGTTCCCATAAAGCACATGGAATTAATGGAATAATACATTATGGTAAGCACAATGCAGACACCAAGTGTTAATGCCTGCAGTCCCTTCCTGGCTTTCAACTTGACTGACTTTGTCGTGACACTTTATTTATCACTTTCTGCATCTGTAAAATGAGGAGAGGTGGCAGCAGGTATCACCTTTCTGTTACATTTGGAGAGAAATGGGGATCAGATATTGAAAAGGAGAGTCTAGGGGATAAGTTGACACAAGTGGGTGAGGCTTCTAGGGATAGGGAAATGAATTATCTGATGGGTTAACCGATTCTTCCCTCTCTATTTTGTTATTGTTGCCATCGATGTGAAGACCCAATATCTGCCATATATATATATTTGATTTTGTGAATGGGACTTAAGTAGACAGAAAATCAAATCAGAGCCAAGATTTAGCCTGGAGGCAGACACATCCTAATGCAAAAATTTTTAAGAAGGGATTTGAGCATTCCCTGTGGCACAGCTTCCCTGTCCTGCTGCCTCTGATGCAGCATGGACCAGTTTCCCCCAATTTCCAGGAGACCAAAGAAATAAAATACTGTTCTGTCAAAACTGAAGTGCCTCTGGGCAGCAGCTTAGGTGGGGTCTGGAGTTCTCCTCTATCTTTTATTGTTTTTTGTTTTATTTCTTTTCCTTTCCTCTTCTTTTCCATCCTGTGTTTGCACTTTAAAAAATCGTCATGTTGGGGGGCTGGGGGGTGGGGAAGAAGGCAAACAAAAGTTGACTTTTGTTAAACAGCTGAGGCTTGGCAGTTGTGTGGAGGTCACGGTGCTCAGTCAGTGTCAGCCTCCATTCCCCAGAGTTGTATCCTGTAATGTATTTATTTATCATTACAGACGGCCAAAATTTTTTTTTCCCCTTTCAGTTTGTTCTGTCCAAGGCCGCAGGGTTCCGACAGAGATCAACAGCATTCCCGCAGTGATGAAGCAGCTCGTCAAAAGCTGAATTAGATGTTAAATCTTTCTGAAGTGGGGAGGAGGTGGAAGAAGGGGAATCACATTGTGCTAAGAATTTATCATGTGTTGTTTCCTGTGAGATAATGTATAGGAGAAGATTTGTTATGGTGCAAGTTTCAAACTGCTGTTTCAGGGCTATGGCGTCTGCCAAGCTTATGATGTATTTGATCTTTTCTGAAAGTCCTTCTTTTCCTTTTCTACCTTTTGTTAAGCAGCCTGTCTTCCAGGTAGGTAAATATTTAAAACACTCCACCAGCTGAGACATGTGCAGTTAAGCACCAAAATGTGCAAGGATAAAGAGGAATAAACAGCAATCTGCTACATTAAAGTGTGAGACACAGCGAAGTTCCAGCTCCTGGACAGAAAGATAGACACTCTCATTTCATCTTAGCTGTGCAGTTGGATGTGAAAGACAAGTTGGGCAGGCATGTCTCTTTGTAGAAACTCTCAGGAATTTTAGGTAGACCTTGAAAGAAATAAGACTTTGTTTTTCAAAGTGCTATATATGCTCAGCGTTACTTAAAACCAAAAGGAGCAACAGCTTCAGGGTCATTCTGAAAACATTTGTGGGACCATTCTGCGCCAGTGGCCATCTTCATCTGTGCACATCACTGTCTTGAGCCTGCACACTTGTAACATAGCAAATACTCTTTGTGTGGAATACTCTTTGTTCTTCTTCTGCTCTTTCTTTCCTCAGAAGAAAGTATAGATGAGTCTCATTCATTTATATTTGCTGATATAATTGTTTGCTATCTGCAGCCACTTGAAAAGAGCCCATAGGCAACTCGTGCACCTTATGAATGGTGTATAAAATACACCCATTTGCAATTTGAATTGAGAGGAGAAAAGTGTCAGAAATATTCTTCTCTTTCCTCCACTGAATAAATATGCTGGTGTAAGAACTTTTGGGGCAAAAATAGTTTTGCTCTGATTCTTGAATGAAACGCCAAGTGCAGTGATAGATGAAGTGGCAACCCTGAAGTTTACTCAGCGTTATTTTATTCTTACTATCTAGGTCAAGGTATTTCTGGTTTGCTTGGATCAGACAAAATTTCCACAGATCTTAAATAACACTGTTAATATTCTAAGTGGTTTGGCTGTCGGGAAGGAAGGAAGCTTATTGATCAGCAGGATAAGTTCTGTGTGTACATGAGACATCTTTTCCTGCCTGGCTGTAATGAAACAAGCCTGGCAAGTTCCCTCTTGCAGGATGTGGAAAGGAAGCGAGTAACATCCCTGTCTCCCTGCCTTAGCTGCTTGCATGGTCTTTACCTGAATAACCTTTAGTACAACTTTTCTGGCAAGCAGTCCTGGAAGTGCTGTTGTGTGCTTTGCAGAGGAGGGAGTGAGGTGTAGGGTGGAAGTCACAAATTCACCCACCATAAAGTGAACTTGGACCTTGACTTTGGACTTGAAGCTGATCTGCTTACTGTCAGAGTGCTGGACTGGGTCAACATGCTTGTCAGATGCTGGCTCCCACCTTAAGTGTCCTTATAGGTAAAAGACAGGACTTGTTCAAGCCACTAAGCTCAGAAAACATGAGCAGATACCAAATGTGTCACAGGTGAGTGATGACTTTGGCAATACAACCCCTAACTTTATCCAGGGTTTGAGACCTCAGTCAACTACTCAGGTTGCCTGATTTGAGGGCAAGTAGCTTAAAGGTCAAAGTTTCTTCCAGGGAAAAAACAAAACCCTAAAGTGTCCTGAGTTTTCTGTGTTGTCCTGAGGGGAGCTTTCAACCATCCTTCCTTTTGCAGGTTTACCAAAGAAATCCAAGACAAGCTGCCTTTACTCAAGCAGAAATGGTACAGAAGTTGTGACATCATTCTTAAGAATGGCTCCCACCCTTCACATTACATGATTTCTAGATAGCAGGTTATAGGGCAGTAGCAGAAATCCCTGAGTGAGCACTATGGTCATGAGATGATAGTTAAAATCATGGTGTTTCATCGGCCCATTCACTCAGTGAAGCTTCGACCCATTCTGTGCAGTATCTGGGCTTTGAGAAGAGGAGTGAAGAGCATCTCCAAGTAAAGCAGGTAGCCATCTCTCTCTGTGATAAAGGAGATGTTTATCTGAAGCCCTCTGGCTGAGAATTGGTTCTTCTGCAGAGTTCAGGATGTGCTGAATAATGCACTGAAGCAGTAGTGGCATCTGCATGGGACGGTTTAGCCTGAGAAGAGGCCAAGACAGCCTGCTCTGGGGGGAGCATGGCCCACTTAGGAATGCTCGGCACTCATCCGCAGGTCCTGCAAAGGACTTTGATAGGTGAAAGATTGTTTTGTGGAGGCAAGCAGGACTAGGTGTGAGTTTTGTGTGCAGCCTAGCTCAAGTGGTGACAGGAGCAGACGCTGTGCTGTGCAGGGAGCACTCCCGCAGGAAACAAAGCCATGTAAAGTGTTAGGGATTAGGCACATCTCCACTTTCGATGAAGGTGCCCAAAGGGCAAATTGCACGAGGTACCTGAGCTGCTCCTACCGTTCTCTCCTGCCAAAAGAGGGAAGTCTCTACCACCCAGCTCTTCTTAGGTATGCTGAACCAGTTTCCCACACGGACTGCAGCAGAGCTACCGGAGCAAGTATCTTGTCAGACTTCATTCTGTTGTGTGTTTGCAGAAGTTCACAATGAAGGAGAAAATGGAATCCTTGCATCTGGAGTACTATGCTAGCATCTCCTCTGCCAAGCAATTTTATTTGCCACACGTTCCTGTTTAGTTTCTGAAGGATCTGGAAAAAGTTAAAAGAGTGACAGTTATGAGAGAGGACATGCTCCAGGTTGGAGAGATTGGGTTGTGCTTTGTAACCACATTGCCTCTTCTGAGCCAAATTGATGTGCCGGTGGCATTCCAGCTTTCTTGTGCTTCATGTTAACACTGGTAAGTGTCTGTAAATGGAATGATGAACAGCAGATAACAGTTTCATTTTCAGGTTTTTGTAGAAGGCCTTTGTTTCAGCCTGGAACTTAGATGGGAATGCTTCTGAATTGCTTTACCTAGTTCTTTATTTGCTCCATCTTCCTTTTCTTTGGATCAAGCTGTACAGACTGCATCTAAGGGAGGATCTGATCCTGACTCTGACACTGCAGGTCACATAGCAGAGGCCTCCCTGTAAAGCTGTCACAGTAATATTCTTCAAGTGCACAGAAAAGAAATCCAATAGAAGTGACATGATGAAAGATCAGCTGCCTTAAACAAAGACATTTTCTGTGTATCACACCAAAAGATGGTGTATTTCATAACACAGCAGAACACACTTCATCAGGATCCCAGGGAAGAAGTGGACCTGCTAAAAGAATCACCTTTTGGTGCCAGGGAAGTTATGCATTTAATAGATCTCTGCTGTATTGTGTGGAGTGATTTGCAGCTACATTCAGCCTTGGCTAGAAGGTAATGGCAACATGTTGTAGGAGCCAGTTCTCCTCAGGGCTTCGTACTGCAACAATGGAGCTATAAAAGACGTTATTGAAGTGGTAAGTGTCAGAAGGCAAGCAGGATGTAATTTCAATTGGGAGGTGCTTTTGATTAATTGGCCTGTTTAAATGCTGAGCTGTCCAGGACAAAATCTGGTCAGGTTGCTTTTTAGATGCTTGAAGAGGAGGAAGTTTGCCTGTCTGTGCTCTATGTGCCTGATTGCAATGGATCCTACTCCTTATCCAGATCAGAAAGCCCAGGGAGAGAGTTAATTTTCCTGCATTCAGCCCCTCCATACAGCTGTTGAGGTGATGCATGCCTTGCCGAGAGGCAGGGCGGATGGATGGGACAAGGATCACTGATCTTGGCTTAGCCTGTCTCCTACTGGCACTTCTTGCCCAAGAGAAACCTCAGCTCAGTGTTTTAGATGGAAACCTTCCCTAACCTTATTAGCCTCTAGTGAAAAAAATGGTATTTCATGTTTGCATAGAGGGTTTGGAAAACACAACCTCCAGCATGTCAGAGAATGGCTATCTCTTGCAACCTTTTTTATGGGCACTTGTTTACTGCTGCACTCTAAAGAGCAGAGAGATGATTCTCTGATACTTTTTTGTTTATTTTGGAAGTCATCTTCCTGTAGCAGAACTGGGAGTGCCTCTAAGAGACCAAACTGTGATTAAATGTCTCATATATTCTGACAGAATTTGGTCTGCAGGACAGTTCCACCTTGCAGTAGAAAACAGCAATTTTCTTTGTTTTATACTTTAAAGTCCATGGCTTGATTTTCTCTTCCCTCTCCTTTTTTTTTTTTTTTTTTTTTTTTTGCCTTAAAGTTACTATTTCCTGACCATGAAAAGAGGAACTGCTTGAATGTAACTACTCTGTAATGTAAGAGAGTGAGAGACACCTCTATGGGCCTGGAGGGAAGGCAGGGGTGCACATGCAGAACGTGGAGGGGAACATTGGGCAGTGGTGGGATGTGGGGCTGCAGAATGCTCTCTGTGTGTGGTGATGAGTGGCATTTTTCACCATCAGCACTTAGCACTGGTGCTCCAGGACCTACAATGTGTCTGCAGGCTTGTGAGGGAGGCTAAAATAGGTTCTTGGCATAAGATCTTGGATCTTGGATCCTCTTTGCTTAATAGATTGCTCTGTCTCCCAAGTGATATCGCTGCAGCTGCAAGCCACAGAGGCATTTTGGCTGAAGTCCTCTCGCTTTAAAGGAGAGAATACTTGATAGATCTCCTCGGTATAAGTATGACTGAATGCTCTCTTTCCACTACAGCCTGGAAGAGTCCAATTTTGCTGACCTTAGGGACACATCTCCTCATGTCCCAGGCTCTGGAGAAGAGAGAAATAGTGTGTGCAAAAGTTTTCAGTTTATATAGAAAGATTTGATGCCCCTGGCCAAGAGGGTTTTTTGTGCCTCCTTTGGTTTTGGAAGTTGCTGAGTTTATTTTTGTCTGTGTGAGCTGGCCTGTTTTTTGAATATATGGCAAAGGTGGCTAGAGCCCTGCATAGACACTTTTTTATATTTCATATAAACCTAAACAAGTACATTAAATAAAGGTCCTTTCACCTCCAGGTTGGTGGTTCAAACCCAGTCGTGCTTGGGAACAGAACTGTTCAAGCAGTAAAAATAAAACATCTCCTGATTTATGAATAAAAGTGTCAAGTTTTGACTTGTTCTGATTACTGGCATCACATTATTTGTGAATGTTCAGACAACTGCCAGAAATGCATGAAACACGTTTGCAAATCCCAGAAGTTTCATAAACTTCAGCCTGAGTGATTATTTGCTTTCTGGTGAGTAAGTGGGCTGGCTAAAGAGGTTTAAAAAGAACACTACTGCTCAGGTCCCATGGGAATAATGAGGAGATGCAAAGGCTCTGGTTTCTGTACACAAAAGAAGGTGGCAATTCTGCTCCAGTTCACATCAGATAGTTGCTGTTTGTTCTGAGGAACTGTCATTATGGCTTTGAGAAAGCCAAGGAAGAAGGGATCAGTTTGACTTTCATTGGTTGCTGGGCCAGGTGTTGGGGAAAAAAACAAAAAAAATTAATAAATTATTATTATTTTTTTTTCTTGAAATCTGAATTGTGATATTGGAGAAACCATGGCAATAGGAAGGCCAGGTAGTGCTTGCAGACTGTTAGAAGTGGGGAGAAAACAGCTCTGTGGTTCAGAGCTCTCTGCCAGACAGGATGGAGAGCTGCTGCCCAACACCAGCAGATCAGCAGTGCTGTAGCTTCCTGCCAGCATTAAAGGGCCTTAAAAAGCATGGAGATTTGGTGAATCCATATGGATTTCACACTAGCAGTAGAGATGTCACCATGAGATCCTAAATCTAAGGTGACCCTCTCCCTAACAGGCTTTGCCATACCCCTACTTTTTGGGAATTCAGAAGCTATCAGGGAATACCAGGCTGTGTGAGATGTGGCTAAAGCCAGTGGCAATAGGTGGCCCACTGTATTTCAAACAACTCTAGGACTAACTGTACATGATATTTTAAACTTCTAATGTTCTTTTCCTCCCTGTGTGTAAGTCTTTATGTTCTCTCACTGCTTTCTCTCCATCTGCAGAAAGTAAAGTTTAGAAGAGGTTATTATAGCTGCTTTGAGACAGTACATAGTGCTTACGTGTTGCAGGACAGGGATAACATGGCATGGGCTGCTTCTCCTGCCACTTTGCTTAAGTGTGACTTTAAGACATTATGTGTAGTTTCTGTTGATATTATAAATAATAGATCCAGGCCACAATTTGTTTGCTAAAGGTTCCAACAGATGTGGTGTAATTAACAGCCTGTAATCATTAGGTTTTGGAGAGAGGGTGACATATCAATTTTTTAACTGCTTTTCTGCTTAGGATTACATCCAAGTAGTGATGCCTCCAGAGGGATATGCACATGGATGAATGTGCTTCATGCATGCCATTTATATACATTCTCACTTTGCTTTCCAAGTATTAACATGTGTAAATCCCTTTGGCATGTACAGATACGTGCAAGTGGGTTGTGCATCTGTAGCATTTATTTGCACATGGAAGAAAGCATTTGTGGGGTGTGTACACTGAGTTATGCTTGCACCAGAGTCCTTTGAACATTTGACCTTATGTAATATCTCTTCAGATCTGCAACTCAGTGATTCAGTTTCTTTAGCCCTAAAAATAAAGGCAGGGTGACTTTGGGAGGAGTAATAATGAGTGTTTTAGGAAAGAAATGTTTGAGGCATATTGCCCAGTTATATCTGTATACATTCAGAGATGTAACTGGGCAATGTCATTCCCTTCAGAGATGGAGAAACCAGTTTTGGAGGATAAATACAGGTGTAGCTTAGTGGTGCAGACATTGAGCTGATACCCAAGCCTCGAGTGAACCCAACCCATTATTGCTGGGGAGATTTGTTCTCTCTACCCACAAAAATCACAGAATCAAACATTCAGGTTGGAAAAGACCCTCAGGATCACCAAGTTCAACTGATAATCCTACTCTACAAGGTTCACCCTTAACAGAAAGCATAACCCTGTGCTGCAGCATGACAACACAGCCTCTTGACTGTTGTAGGTCCTGTCTGTTCAACAGACTTGTCCAACAAGTTTTATTTAGCTCACAGAGTCTTGGAACAGGAAGGATGCTGTGTTACTGTGATGCCTGTTGCCCAGAGAAGAGCAGGATGTAGGCCAAAGGAGGTGATTCAAGGGAGTGATTTTTAATTACCGGCTGGTAATGTTAGTGCATACACTTGAGTTTGGAGGGTGCATGAAAAATGGAAGAAAAACTTCTAGAAGAATTGCTTCTGTTTATGTTTTGGGAGGGTTTCTAACATTTTTCTCCAGTAGCTCCTAATTTCTACCAGTAAATTCTAGTCTTTGTGCATGGCAGTAAGTATGATGGCAATGTTTGAAAGCATTCCCTGGCAATGTCAGTTAAACCAGGAAAGTGGGTGAGGGCCTTGTGGCAAAACTCTCAGGTTGTCTACCTCTTAACAGCTAGCCTTGACTATTTAAATGTTTGTATTTTGGTGGAGTATGTTTTGTTTGTAGGTTTTTTCATTTGTTTGGTTTTTTCTTTTGTTGTGATTTGTTTTGTTTTGGTGGTGTTTTTTTTTTGGTTTTTTTTTTATGTTTGCTTGGTTTTAAAGTAAATAAATTAAGAGTTCTGATTTTTCCCTGCAGGCAATCATGACCACCTGCATTTTAATAATTTCTTTTTTCCTCTTTTAAAGAAACAGTAGGTTTCATTTTATGACTTTTAGCTGCTCCAAATCAGGTTTCTTAATGATATATCACTTTATTTAGGGACAGAGAAGGAGATGGGAATCTGAACCGACTGCCTTGCGCTTAAGAAAGTGAATAATGACTCTGAGAAGACCTTGTGCATATCTTTTGATCTTTGGGCTTCAGACACCCCTTCACCCATAATTAACTTGTGTGTTGACTGATCACCTGAGTGATCAAGGGAGACTCAGTATGTCAGAGGAAACCAGGAAACTATTACTCTATGGCAAAACAGCAATCAAACCAACTCGTCTATGAAACAAATCAGATACCTGCAAGAACAAGCCTCGTAACGGCAAGCTGGACTGGAGATGGATGATATCCTAAATCACTATCATCAATATCATCAATTATGTTTGCAGGGTAAGCCCATGGTATCTTCATGGCAAGCACTGCATCTAGATAGCAGCTGCAACAACAGAAATTAAAATTACAGCATGAATTTCGGGAGGGGCAGTGCACTATGCACGACTAACCAATAAATCAAGACCATCAGTGGATTAGATGGAGTGGAATGGTAATGGTTATCATTCTGCTGTATAAAATGCACACCTTAGGGTATATAGATCATTTAAAATATATATGAATTTGAAATCAGCCCAAAGAGATGTCAGGTATTTTTCTTCTTAGAATTATGGGATGTTTTTCAAAGTGCGGATGCTTTTCAGGACAAATTTTAGCGTGGTTTGCATTCAGATGAAACATCTCCTGTACATGTGAAGTCCTTGCATACACTGCCTGTGGAAGTGGAGGGGATCATTTGATTTATAGGTTCTTTTGTATATTCTGTCAAAGTCAGCCTTTCTGCCTAACGTGGCACATGGAAAGGCTGTTGTTGCACAACTCTCCATAAGAGAGAGTGCTTACTGTCTGACACATTGCAACGTGTAAACAAAGACTCAAAATAGGTCTGTATTAAAAGAAGAAGCTCCAGCTGGGAAGGGATTAAGTTAATAATATTTTCTGTAATCTCTTTATCAGCATTTCTGTGGCCAGTTTATGGTAATAAACAGGCAAAAAAAAAAGAAAAAGATTGTGTTTGAGATGGAAGTGAATTTCAGTCTGATATGAGTGATGTGCCTCATAACCAGTTCTAATTAGAAGGGAGGATTCTTACAGCACTGTTCCTGTATAAATCATAGTAGATATTACCCCAGCTTGTACAACAACTCTGAAATATGCTATGAGATGTGAAACTCAAGAAATAATCTTTTTTTGTTGTTGTTGCAATTCCATTCTTAGAAAAGATTTAATCTGACACAAGCTCCTGCATTTAAAAAAAAAAAACATAAAAACTGTTTGGAGAGGTTACTTGAAAATAGGGTAAACAGCCCCAATTAATGGAAAAAATGGTATTGAAATTTCCATTTAGTCATGACTTTTGTTTTGGTTAATCACAGTTGGTACAAACTGAAAGCATTGTGTATTTTGGTACACAATATCCTTCCTTGGAAGAGATGATCAAAAAATGCAAACAAAACTTGTTCATGGCACAAACTTCATATTGAGCAAAAGTTTACAGCAAACGAGGAGTCAGAAATGCAGGTTATTAACTAAATAGATGCATATTTTCTTTTCCTCTTGTGACAGAGTCAGCTTTGACCTGGCCTGGTGCTTATCCACTTTATTCCAGATGTGACCATGGAAAGTCTGTAAAGGAGGCAACCACAGAGAAGACGACCTTGATGGTTTGATGTCTAAAAACAAACCAAGCCAAACCCCAAATAATGAGATTCCCTGAGTCTTTTTCCTGTGTTAAGGTCCAAGTCTTTCTCCTATGGTATTTTATTACATTTTTAATAGAAAACAAATAGATTTATTTCAGAAATGTGTTCTCTGAAAACCTCTGAACCTCTCAGGCCTGTTGATATGGTGGGGCTGTTGCTGGCTCTATTGATCCTGATTCAAAGCTGTAATTGCAAATAAAAACATCATTATATCCCCCAGCTGCTTTAATTGAAAGGATTGATTCATGGGAGCAAAGCATGATAAGAGCTTCCACATGGGCCAGGTTCTTATGGACATTTTAACACTGTCATTTCAGTATGGGCTGGGTTTGTTCCTGAATGGAAGGATGTCATAGACATTGGGAAGAAACCTCTACTTTTCTAATATCTCACCTTGTTTCTTGAGCTCCACTTCAAGTACGCACGGAACCTACCTGGGACTCTGTAGGCAGCAGGAGGGTCACAGGCTTGGTGTCCCACCAGATGTCCTTATATATTAAGGCATCAAAGATATGTGCTCCAATTCTGTGGCATTACTAACATAACAGGCTCCTCTAAGAGCAGGACAAATAATATTATGACTCTGAATCAGCTTTCTAGTCTGAAGTGGATGAATTATTTACACCTTCACAAACTGTTTCTCTTTCAGTCATCTCCTCATAGATGGAATTTGAGGCTTTTTAAACTTACACAGGTAAGATAGCACAACGTAGAGTAGGATAATGTCAGGTAATTTTCTGCATAGTGTCAAACTGCTACATTCCAGAATGACTCATATTTTCTAATATTTTAGGTTGAGACCTTAAACCAGTGTAGTCTGCAGAGTTACTGTCTACACCTTTTAACCATGTGAGATGATCCTGTCTGTTTCTCTATCAGCCTCTTAGTTCTAGTTTACCTGCTGTCTCATGGCAAAATGTTTCTGGTTTTGACTAATATTGCAGTTCATTAAACAAGTCCTTTAAAATAGCTTAAACAGAGCATTTTGCAAAGTCCATGTCTGAACAAATCTACAGGTGAATTTAGATAAATATGGTGGAGGTGAATATAGCCCTGACATAAACAGTATCAAGTGAAGAATGTCACAGTGCTGTAGTGAGCCCTGAGCATGTTGATGCTACAGGTGTGGCAGCTACAGGAGTTAATCCTTCTGCCTCCTTTAAAGCATTTTTGCAAATGTCAATTTGATGTGAGAAATTAAAGGATGACTTAGAAGACCACCATGTTCCCCTCCTCTCAGGGCAGTTTTTGTGAATTACTGTGTTTAGAGAATCTGAGGAGGAATAAAAGTTGATTTTTTTCCTACGTAGTTTCTCCTTGCATCTGCCTGTATTACAGGATTAGAGCATGCAAAGAATAAGAAGTATGCTAAGGTCTTTTATTGTGACTAATACTCAGAGAAGACAAAAAAAAATCCCTTTTCCTTAAAAGGAAATGGTGGAAGTTTAAGATCCTGAATTACTCTTTCAGGATAGGAATTTGAAATAGAACAGAGGGCACTCCTTGCTCTGGCATCCTCTCAACCAGGTAGAACATGACTATATCATATCAGCTCAGGGAGGTGAACACACAAGACCCTCAAAGTACCAAATTGCTTTCATGGATCTCAGCTCAGGAGATTATCTCTTTTTCAGCAACTCAGATTATCTCCAGAACCAAATACCTCTACTTAGGGTCTGGTATAACAAGCCAGTCATGTCAGCTTGGAAGAATAAATCTGTAGGGTAAGAAATATTTGTCTAAGTCTTCGATTAAGATCAGTGAAGGGGAACAAAAAGTTTACCACTATGATTGGCTGCAAACAAGAGTGAGAAGTCACTCCTCCAGGGAATGTATTCTATTAGACAGTGTACAAATATGTTTGACAGTCTTAGCTCCTTTAAAAATAAATTAGTATTTTAAAGGACTTAAACAAAACTCTTACTTATTAGATGAAGTTATCAGATGTTTTGTCTTCCAGAGGTAAACAAAGAGCTGAGGGAGTTTCAATCACTCACTTGGTCTTATGACCTTATGGTCACTGTCCAAAATACCAGCAGTAACGTCCCATGCTGTAGAACTAAGAAGAAGAAAAGCAGATACCCAGCAGGGTTAGCCCAGTGTCTTTCCAACTAATCCTTTATTTTTGCAAAACATTTCCATATGGGAAACTCAGTCACTGAGCAGAAGCACTGAAAATAGTGTGGCTGGTTCTTTGTGTAGATAACTGATATTGGCTGTTGAATACCTAAACCTGTTGACAGGCTTTAGCAGTGCTGCTCTGCACATCTAAATGTAAAACTGTTGCCTGGGGCTCAAAATGGATCTATAGCATTAAACTGTGACCACAAAGTGGGTATCACCATTTGGAAGGGAAGCAGAGGGCTGGTATTAGATTGTCTGGTGAAGTAGAGTATCTAGAAAGGGTCTGAAGAACTGTGGCAGGTATGAAACCTTTACACTGAACTTTGTGACAAATTGGTTTGAAACATAAGTTATCATAGAATCATAAACTGGTTTGGGTTGGAAAGGTCTTTTAAAGGTCATCTAGTCCAGCTTTACTGCAGTCAGAAGGAACATCTTCAACTATATCAGGTTGCTCAGGGATCCAAACAACCTGGCCCAGAATGTTCCCAGGGATGGGGCACCTGCCACCTTTCTGGGAAGCCTGGGCCATTGTCTAACCACCTTCAGTGTCAAAAAATCCCTCCCTTTCTCTAGTCTCAATATCTCTTTTTTGTTTTTACACCATCACCCCTTATCCTGTCACAACAGGCCCTGGTCAAAAGTCTGTCCCTATCTTTCTGATTGGCCCCTTTTAAGGACAGAAAAGCCACTATAAAGTCTCCCTGGAGCCCTTTCTTCTCTGTGCTGAACAACCCCCCAACTCTCTCAGCCTTTCTTCAGATACTTCATAAACTTACTTACATAATGTGCTTAAAGATGTAACCTGGAATTAAAATCCCTTTCTGCTGGACAAAGTTTGGCTCTGGCTCTTTGCAGACCCTGCAGACAGTTATCTCATCCTAGAAAGCAAACAGACTTACTCTTAAGTCTCTTTCCCCCCCACCACCTCTTTTCTTTTCAAGGCAAAATGCATTGCAATAATGCAGAGCCATCAGTGCTCTCTCTGGTTACAGCTGAGTGACACTACATCAGCAGCAGAATATGTACAAATTAAACTGTAACAGTGTACCAAGGAGAGGCACAGCAATATCATAGAAATTATCCACAGTACAATATGACTAATGTTGTGTGAAATGCATTCATTGGCAAAATGATGTCTAGGTGTATCTTAAGGAGTTATGCTGATGGAGATAATGGTTATAGAACAGAGATAAAGGAAGGAAAGGCGAGTGAAAGACAAAAGGTTGCAGCAAGGGCAGCGTGGCTGGGGAGGATGCTGAAGTAGGCGTGTTTGGACAGAGGGAAGCTGTCTCCCTGTGGGATATAGCAGGGCGTGATAAGAACTTGCTTGCACTTTTCCTACTGGCACGCCTGGTGTGGAGCTCTGCTTGCTCTTTCAGGCATGCACACATGTTCCTGTGCTCTCTCTCACCACCTTTCACGTGGGCTTCTCACAGACATTTAACTAGAAACACAGGCTGCATAAGTGGTAAACATTCTCTAGCAGTGCTACTTATAGAAATGTCTTTTGTTTCCCCTTTGTAAATATTGAAGCAAACAAAAATCCCAAGGAGAAGGAACTGGCATTTTATCTGCATGTCTAAAACAAAAAAAAAAACCAAAACAAACCAACCAACCAACCAAAAAACAAACAAACAAAAAAAAATCAGCTCAAACTTACCCAGAAATAAGCTGGCCAGAGCCAACACTTCATTAAGGTGCATTTGAAGTCATTAGCCTCTTCCTTAGCTTGGGAGTCTTTTTGAAGTGAGTAAATATTTTGCTTGAGTAAGGAACTTGCCTATTGGTAAATCAATTTGATTTTCCTCTCTTTCTGTTTAACATGGATTTGGGAAAAAAAATGTCCATCATGCTTTTCCACAGATGTTTACTCAGTACAAGAATGTTTTGTTTTCAAAGGAACTACCCAATTAGGGCTCTCTCTCTTTTTTTTTTTTTTTCCCTCTTTCTCTTTTTTTTTTTTTCATAGCTGGGTTTCATTTTCCAAAACATTTGGGGTGCTTGAGAGCTCACAGTTCACTGTCTCCTAAAAACCTCTTGAGTACTTGTTAAAATCAGAGCACCAGGCAGCAGAGATGGACCTGTCTGAAATAAAATCAATCTCTGTGCCACATGCTGCAGGAGTGCAGGGCCTACTCTCTGATGCAGTGAGAAACTCTCAAATTACTAGGAAAATTAAACATCTTTGTGGTGTTCTTGATTAGTTTACTACCTGGCTGGTTACAAAGACAAAGCTTGGGCCAAAATCATGCAACAGTTCTTGTTTATAATGTGTTGGAGTGATATTAGCTAGGGTTTTTACCTAATTTATTGATATGTGCAAGGCTGGAAGGTAGATACAGCCAAAAATGTTGGGATCCAACTATTTTCAAAGCCCTAAGATATCCAGAGGTGGGAGTTTGTTTTATCTTCTTGTGAAGAAAGGCTCTCCTAGGAACATTTGCATGGGAGGCAAAGCTCTGGGTAGGTACTGGGTGTGCTTGACTCAGCTGTTCTGTTGTGCTGCCACAGAGGGAGGGAGGTGATAAAGTCAGTGTTTGCAGCCTTGAGTCTACCTTGGAGAAGGGGGTTCTGTGTGAACCTCACGAAGCTTTTCCTCCAACAAACCACCTCCACTTGCTGTTGAGCACATGCCAGGAATTGCCTATAAAAGGAAGCTACCAGAACTTGGGGAGCTGTGATAACCCTCTGCTCTCCAACAGCAGGCAGCTCCCTGTCACAGCTGCACTTTCCTCCAAGCAGGCAGGGCATGGGGTGGCCAGACTGGGATATCCCCAGTACCTAGCCCAGGCTCAGTGATTTTGCTCTCTCCACACTGCCCTTTCCTGGTTTTATAGGTCTGTGATGGTTCTATGCAGAAGAATTTCTACCTGCCCCTCTTCGTTTGGGAAACAAACCTCATCTCTTTACTCCTGGCTCACTTCTCCTTCGCTGTGACAGGAGCGTGTGCAGCAGTACAGCCAGCTCAACCTTGAGGAGGGGGAGGCATTCTGAAAGCTGGGCTGGTTTATATCTCAGCTGATTCTCTTCTTTCTCTCTTCTCTATCCCCTTAATAGCTTGACAGGAGAAATATAGGGAAGATACAGCCATCTGATTAACAGTGCCGGGGGCTGGGGGGGCCAGGGATGGATGACAGGGAAAGGAGTGCAGCGTGGCTACCAGCCAAGTTCCAGCAAGAAACAGAATATCTGGCTTCCTCTAATCTCTAGAGGAAAATTAAGTTACAAAAACCTTCAGTGGAAACTTTGCATACACTCAGTACCATTGCCATGCCTGACAGAAAAAAAAAAAAAAACTGATATATTATTTAGTTTATAGTTATAGAATTAAAGGCATAAGCTTTCCCACTANATCCCCCAAAAAAAAAATAAAAAAAAAAAAAAAAAAAAAAAAAAAAAAAAGTCTTGAAAACCAAAGACAAAACCCTTTATAAACCCCTGAACAATTCATGCTATCAGAGTTCTTGAGAAATCCTCCTTTTCATGCTGATGGGTGGTCATGTGTGCATTTGAGTGTCTTGCCTGATGAGTAAGGTGAATTTTTGCACTTGTCTGGAGAGTGCTTTTTGTGTTTTCAGATGTTTGTGCCACCCTCTACAGGACCAGACCAGGGCAGATGAGAGTGGAGGTGTGGAAAAGGTTCCCAGTTGCCCTGAAGAAATAGCTTAGGCTGTTCATGCTGCCAGAAAGCCAAGGTCATCACCTCAGACCTGTGCTTCTCATCCTGGCCTTCATCAGAAATGCGTATGTTACACAGGGAGAGGAATTTCTCCCCCTCTTCCATGTCTGTCATCAATGTGTTAATGAAAAATAAGAGTTTGATTGAAAAAAAAAATAGCATAGGTGTTAAGTGAGCAACAAACTGGGACCTATCTTTCTCGATAAATCACTGATTACAGTTAAATAGCCTACTTATTGAATGTTACATCTAGAGCACTTGAAGTAACCATGATGAAAGTATTACTTACACGTTACTCAGTTTTACGTGAGGAAGAAAAGATGCTAGGGTGGCTGGCTACATCTTTACTTCATTCAGTCTTGTCTCAGGTTCGTATAATTGTTCATTACAGCTTGGATGAGTGGATTATTTGCTGGGCTGAGAACTGGCTGGATGGCTAAGCTCAGGGAGTGGTGGTGAATAGAGTTAAATCCAGTTGGCCGCCAGTCACTAAGTGGTGATCCCCAGGGCTCAGTATTGGGCCCCGTTCTCTTTGATATCTTTGTCAGTGATCTAGAGGAGGGAATTGAGTGAACCCTCAGTAAGTCTGCAGTTGACACTAGATTGGTTAGGAGTGCTGATCTGCTTGAGGGTAGGAAGGCTCTGCAAAGAGATCTGGACAGGCTGGATCGATGGGCTGAGATAGGTTGCATGAGGCTTAACAAAGCCAAGTGCCAAGCCCTGCCCTCAGGTCACAACAACCCCCAGCAGCACTGCAGGCTTGGGGTAGAGTGGCTGGAAAGCTGCCTGGTGGAAAAGGACTTGGAGGTGTTGATTGATAGTCATCTGAACATGAGCCAGCAGTGTTCTCTGGTGGCCAGGAAGGTCAGCAGTGTCCTGGTCTGGATCAGCAATTGTGTGGCTAGCAGGAGTAGGGATGCAATCATGCCCCTGTACTCAGCACTGGTGAGGCTGCACCTTGAGTACTGGGTTCAGTTTTGGGCCCCTCAGTACAAGAAAGACATTGAGATGATGAAGCATGCCCAGGAAAGGATGACAAAGCTGGTGAAGGGTGTGGAGAACAGGTCTGGTGAAGAGCAGCTGAGAGAACTGGGCTTGTTTAGTCTGGAGAAGAGGAGACTGAGGGAAGACCTCATTGCTTTCTACAATTCCCTGAAAGGAGATTGGAGTAAGGTGGGGGTCAGTATCTTCTCTCTAGTATCAGGTGATAGATGAAAGGAAATATCCTGAAATGGTGCCAGGGGAGGTTTAAGTCAGATATCAGGAAAAAATTCTTTGCCAAAACAGTGGCCAGACACTGGAACAGGCTGCCCAGGGAGGTGGTGGAGTCACTGTCCCTGGAGGTGTTCAAGAAACATGTAGACATGGTGCTTTGGGACATGGTTAATGGCCATGGTTGTGATGGGTCGATGGTTGGGCTTGATGATCTTAGAGGTCTTCTCCAACCAATTCTATGATTCTGTGGTATATGTGAAGGGAGATTTCTTCCATGCTCAAAACATGGGCTAATGGTCTAAAATGGCATCACATGGTCCAACAGACTGTGTTCACCGTGTCTGGCTGGGCTCTCCTCTTGCTGGTGGCTCAGGCTGGTAGGAATCTGGCTCTGTTTGCTCAGAGGGGAGAAAAGACAGATGCGTTTTGCAATGTTTCCTTCTGCCTCATTGCAGGCAAGCTTGCTCCCAACCTGCAGGCTTGCAGGCCTTTTTTCACATGATTCATTCACCAGCCTCGTCTGAAGGGAACATTTTCCATGCAGGCAGACATAAGAGCCATGTTTACATGCTGTTTCCCTTCTGAGAGCTTTATTTCTCTTCAGCCTCAGGGACCTCAACACCAGCCAAAACTCAATATGGGGCTGAAATTTTACACTGGCCATCTCCATCCCTGGCTGTCCCTGCAGCAGGAGAGAGTTGTGTTTGTGTAAGCGTGCACGTGTGAGCGCGCGCACAAAACCAGATGTGTGCTGTCCAGAATAAATGAGGCTATTCAAAGTGTCACAAAATGGGCAATTTATGGCCAGTTTCAGCAATTAGTCAGACCAAAGAAGTGAGGTGGGTCAATATTAAAACCTCACTCTTTTGTTTACTTTAAAAAAGCAACAGGGAGTTCCAGCTGATGAGCAAAGATATTGAGAGAGAGTAATTAAAGAGAAACAATCTCTGATGTTTGTCTTATTACAGTTTCTCCTTATTTTGTTGTGCTCCCCTTACTTGGGCTTGAGAAACAGAGAGTTGCTGCTTTCTTTTCAGGAGGGTGGTGTGTGGGTGGCTGCATGGGCAGTTCTGGAGCAGAGATTCTGTATTCATTTCCCACCGAGCTCTTGCACCTTGCTGTGAATTAAGGTCCTTTGTAGAGTGCTGTCACTGAACAGAACTTCTAGGTGTCAAGCTGCAGAGCCAGCCACTTCTGAGACCATTTTAATTGTGCTAACTGGGGAGGAGGAAAAAAATCTCCTGAAAAATATTAATAGCTTCTAAAATACTCCCCCCCCAGCCCAAAAGTAGCTTCAATGGTAGAAGTAAACCTTGAGCATGACCTACAGCTCAGAGTTTAGCACCTTACTTTAGTATAAATAGTCTGTTCTATTTGGTTAACTGTTTCTTAGATCCTAGTTCTTCTGCTTCCAAGACTGTCCCCTATGATTATGGATTTCAAATATGCTCTTAAAAACTCCTGAGCATTGAGGTATATGGAAGCAGGCTCTACCCCTTTTAACTGCAGGTTGTACTTCTATGGTAAGAAAGCAAACTTCTTTACATGACTTTTTAATGTTTCCTGACTGCTTGGCTACACTGCACAGATCAAGAGGCCCACTTCTAGTTTGCTGCTTGATAGCACTTCATTCAGTATGTCTGGCTTAGAGGTCTTCTGGCAGTGTGTTTTTTTTGGTGGTTTTTTTTTTTGTTTGTTTTTTGTTTTTTGTTTTTTTGGTGGGTCATCATGATAGGTGCACTCTCTGAAATAATGTAAAAGGCAGGGAGGCCTTTTCTTGTGCATTGTAGGTGTATTGAGACCTCCTCAATGTTTATAAATAGGTAAAGGGTGAGTGCCAGGAGGCTGGAGCCAGGCTCTTGCTGATGCCTGACAACAGGACAAGGGGCAATGGGTGGAAGCTGAGGCACAGGAAGTTTCATTTAAACATGAAGAGGATTTTTTTTCACTGTGAGTATGACAGAACCCTCGAACAGGCTGCCCAGGGGGGTTGTGGAGTCTCCCTCTCTGGAGATACTCAAAACCTGCCTGGATGTGTTCCTGTGTGATCTGGTATAGGAGATCCTGCTCTGGTGGGGATGTCGGACTGGATGAGCTTTTGAGGTCCCTTCCAGCCCCTGACATTCTGTGATTCTGTGCTTGGTGAAGCTGGTTC
This sequence comes from Ramphastos sulfuratus, assembly GCA_013399055.1. NCBI lineage: Eukaryota > Metazoa > Chordata > Aves > Piciformes > Ramphastidae > Ramphastos > Ramphastos sulfuratus. The sequence goes on along the minus strand of WBNM01009355.1, from coordinate 218,212 downwards.
ATGCTCATGGATGTTCTATTATGGGTGAGGGAGAGACAGAAAGTGGTTTGGGAATAGAATGGTTGGGAGTTACTTAATGAGAGTGTTTTAATGAAACTAAAGATATTTAAATGTGTGGTTTGTTTCACTGCATATTTTTTGGCAGTAGATGGGGCCCTTACTATAATAAAGTCCCATTGAGTAGGGAAGCTTTGGGAAGTGGTGCCCTGATGCAGTATGTTGGCCTTGCCTCCTGGAAGATAGATCTGACTTAACTCAGGCACTTTGCTGTTTCCATGTAACTTCCCAGCATGAAAACAGAAAGGGCTGTAATGAGGAGCCAGTGTGCATACCCCTCTGTGCCTCTGTCTTTGCACCCCACACTGCCTTAATGCTTTATTTTCCTGTCTTCCTTTCCAAAAAGCTGCAAACCCACATCTTCAGATTGCCCATGCTCCCTGACTCTGGTCCTGACACATGGTCAGGACACTGGGTATGGCCAACGGTGGCCAGGAAGGGAACCACACCCCTGAAACAGGATGGGGGCAGAACCAGATCCTCACTACCCGCTGAAGCACTGTGGATTTAACATTTCATTCATGCAAATGCACATTTCCTGGCAGTGCAGGGGCTGGCCTGGAATCCAGACCTGGTCTGCTTGTGGTAGAACCATTATCCTAAAGTGCTTTTATTGATCTGTTGACTTTGTCTCCCTCCTTTTCTTCCTCTCTTCACCCTGCCAGCCTCCTAAAGACACATATCTTGTCTCATACAACCAAGGTATTTTAAGGGGTGAACAATGATTTTGAAGCCAGATTAGACAAACTGTACTTGACCAGTGAAACCAAATATCCCCTGAATGACATCTGAAGAAGGATTTGTCCCCATTTACAAACAGTCCCTCTTTCTCTCCCTCTCTTATTTTTTCCCCTCCTTTGTGTATGTACTGGTGATCTCAATACATTTGGAAAATACCAGCAACTGATTGAAGGCCAAGTAGATCTTTGTAGCAGCCCGCTCCTCAGAGTGGTGATATCATACTGTGATGGTTTAGTTTTGGTTGGTTGAGGAGAACTGCACATCTGTATATGTGCTGTGATATCCAGTAGTAGTAAAGGTTGTGATTTGAAGAGAAGCTGAAAGACTCAGCAGTTGAAGCCTGTAGAAAACCCAGAAGAGCTGTGTGCCTTACTGGAAATTTCAGCTGAAATGTGTTAGAGTGCAGTATGTTACAGTGACCCAAGCTACAAATCTGTTTGAGATAAAGGGAGAAAGAATGATGCTGGAGAAACTGTTTACAGTCCTGTGTATTAACAAATAGTACAAGAAGGGTTTGGAATGGGTTGATTTTTCACTTGTTATTTCAGTGTTCAGAGTTTCTCAGGTTTCTGGAAAACTGCATTTCCTTCCTGAAAACATTTCTCATCAACTAGTCAGTCAGCACACAGACATTTAGTTAGTGATGTGAAAAACACAGAGGTTAATACAGAACAGTTAAGGCTGAATTTAGTCATAAGTGTGGCTTTAATTTTTAAAACCTAAACACCAAATTCTTTGATATAGCTGAGTACATTACTGTTCATAAACGCAGTGTCTGAGAGATAAAGAAGTTATCAATTGTTTATAGTCAGATAAACATAAATATACATCAATGCTTTATTAGGGAGTAGCCCTCTAGTTTTCAAATGGGAAGACAATAAAAATTAAAAAAAAAAAGAGTGAAAAAAGGAAACAGAAATGCACATTGAGCTCTCTTTTTGTAGGCTGGATAGTACTTTACCCCATGGAGAATGCCAGGGAAAATAGAGTGAGTGCTTTCACTGGAGCATACTGAGATTAAGGACAAAAACTGCTGTAGTCACATTTATTCCTCATCCAGTTCATTCATATTACCATTATTTTTCTTTTCAGGGAAATTCTTGGAAAAGAAGATAAATTAGTCAGCAATGCTAATGAAAATGGTGCCTGTGCACTACTGAAACCCTCCTTTCAGGAATACACTATCACTCTTGCTAGCCAAGAACAGAAACAGCTCTGTGTGTCTTGGGTGAGCAGTGGTGCAGCACTGGCCATGGATTACAACTGGCACATTGGGCTGTAGTCAGTGTGAGAGGTTTGTGAGAAATCTGCTGGCTGAAATGTGTTTGTGCAGAGCATTGATCTGAGAAATCTGAATATAGTCAGATGTGGGGAGAAAAAAATCAAAGCCTCTTTCCACATCACTGATAATACGTTTCTCAGACCATGGGATGTCCTGTGATGCACTGAAGGAGAGAAAGCTTTAGGGAGAGCTTATTGTGGCCTTTCGGGTACTTAAGAGGGGCCAATCAGAAGAATAGGGACAGGCTTTTTATCAGGGCCTGTTGAGACAGGACAAGGGGTCATTACCCTTTGAGAGATTTAGGCTAGGTAGAAGGAAGAAAGTTCTTGCAGTGGAGGTGGTGGAACACTGGCCCAGGTTGCCCAGCGAGGTGGCAGCTTCCCCATCCCTGGAAACATTCCAAGTCAGGTTGTTTGGGGCTCTGAGCAACCTGCTGTAGTTGCTGTCTGCAGGGGGATTGAATTAGATGAACTTTGAAGGTCTTTTCCAGTACAAACCATTCTAAGATTCTATGACCCTGATTGATTTGGGGCTCCATGTATGAAAAGCAGTCAACAGTTCACTGTGTCATAGATGATTTAGCAAATTCTAGCATTATGTCAGTAACAGTGAACTTTCCTTTTAAGATCACAGACAGGGAGAAGAGAATGGGAGTCCTGGGGAAAGAGAATCTAGAAAGATCAAGGCTTGGCAAACACCCCTTAGTCATTTACTTTCTTGGAGAAGCTACAGGAGGACCGCAGCTACAGCTTGGTGTGTGCTGAGCTGCGCTGCTTGGGAGTGAACCACGTAAGCTTTTTGTCATGCAAAGAGAAGGTAAGAGCCAGAATTGTCTTTCCCTCCAGACAATAGTTCACATTGCTGCTGCTGCTGCTGAAGAAAAGATAATTTGGTGTCTTCCAAGCCAGACTCAAATTTGCATTTCTTTGTCAAAACCCAGGCTTACAGATTTTGAGGCATTGTGTTTGGCCAGTTCTATAAAAAACTTGATCAAAGCACTGGCTCAACCTGTGAGATGCTCCTAACTTCTGCTGTAAGTAGACTGAGAAGTCACTTTGTATGTTTCAAAACCTAATTGCTAAGTGAAACTACCTGAATAAACAGACTTCAGGGCCAGGCAACATTCATAATGATGCTTGTCTGGTAAGAGATCTTACAAAGATAATACTGATGCTAATTCTAACGAGTAAATATGTCTTTATACAGAGCACAGTGAATTTGTGGGCTTCCCTCCTGTGAGATGCTATCAGAACAAGCCATGTAGTTGGATGTTGAAAACAGATGAAGATGATTTTCTGAACATCAGTACACAAATAAGCCCTGTAAGTAATTTTCAAGCTAGGGAAAGTGAGCCAAAAATCACATTTCAGGACATAAATGATGTCTGGGCAGAGTTATGTAAAACTCTGCTACCTCAAACAGCAAAGCTGAATGTTGACAAGTGCGTTTTGTGGTACAGCATCATGGAGCAGGGAGACAGGAGCCTGGGCAGGTGAACTGATCTGCTGTGGGAAATCCTGTATTGACAGCAGTGGGATCTCACTGGAGTCTCCAGGGCTCTACATGAAAGAAGTTCCCTTCATATTAGAATGCAGTGTTTGGTATTTTCAATTATACAGGATTTAAGGCAGTCCCAGCAAAAAGGATTATGAACTGGGAACTTCCTGGCTGTTTTCAGTGAGATCTACCAACCAGGTGAGCCAGGCAGCTATGTGCCCAGACTGAGTGACATAGGATAAGAGGAAGAAGGGAGGGAGATGTTCTCTGGTAGTTCAGAGGGAGGAGAGAGGCAGAAGGAACCCCTTGTACCTTCCAGCTCACACTGAATCTGATAGCTGGTAGAGCAGTTGTGAGCTGCTGGGTGTGAATCCCGCACAAGCCTGCTGTAATTAAGCATCCTGTGAGGTGAGAAGGGGTAAGGTCAGCAGCAGCATCTGCAGCAGCTCCCCATCCCTTCAGATACCCTTTGGAAATCTTTGGTGTTGTTAATGTTTATTTTAGAGCCAGGAACAAATGCTGGCAAATACAAAGGTGTTAAATGGTGGCCAACCTATCCCAACATGCCCTACAAGGAACTGAAGGGAATATTACTCTAAATGGATGATGAGCTCAGTTCAGAGGCTGTGCAGTTAAAGTTTATTACCCTCATTAAGAGATATGTGTAATGTGGTTTTGGGCTTCTGATATGGGGAAAACAACATTTCCAAGTGTTTTGTTTTCCTATCTGTTAAGCTTGAAGGGGAATTCAGTTTCTGTTTTCTACTGCGTCAGATTCAGCTCAGAGATAAGATGTCTCGAAATCATAGAATGGTAAGGGTTGGAAGGCACCTCTGGAGCTCATCTGAGGCAATGCCCTTGCTAATACAGGTATCCCTAGATCAGGTTGCACAGTGGGTTTTGAAAGTCTCCAGAGAAGGAGACTCCACAACCTCTCTGGGCAGTCCAGTCCAGCGCTCCTTCACCCTCAAAGTAAAGAAGTTTCTTCTTCAGTTCCATTGAAACCTCCTGTGTTCTGGTTTGTACCCACTGTTCCTCTGAGAAGAACCCATGACCTCCACCCTTTAGATATTTACAAGCATGTATCAGATCCCCTCTCATCCTTCTCTTTTCTGGGCTAAAGTGCCCCAGGTCTCATAAGAGAGATGGCCCAAGTTTAGAGTTTGGGATGGTGTCTGAGGCACAGTCTGGGGCAGTGTGCTTTATCAGAACCAGGAGGGGTTTCCCTGTGGACGGAGGGAAAACCAGGAGGAAGGCACAGAGACATTCACATGCCTCTGTTGGGAACTGGTCCTGTGCTGAGAGCATTGGGGCTAGAATGCAGTCACAGAGGTGCCCCACACTCCCTGAAGCATGCCAGGAGATCAGGTTGGATTACTCCCAGCAGTGTAAATGCAGAAGGCTCAGGTTTAGCCTCCCATGCAGTGGAACCAGCCCTGCAGAACCAGGAATGCCAGGATGGGCAGACCAGGATTAGGAAGTTTAGATTTACCAGATATGATTAGCTCGAGCTCAGGACTGGCCCTGCAGGACTGGGCTTGTTAGCACAAGAAGAGTTGAGCGTCTCTGCCATGTGCTCCTCATCATCTCCATTATCTGTGTTTTTCCTTTATCTGGAGTACCATAGCTCCTCCCAATGATAGAGCATTGACTCTTTAGTCAGATTTAATCTCTAGCTGTCTTTGGAGGATCAGGTCAGGAAAGGTTTGACGTCCTCAGCCCCAAAGTGAAGCCCTCCCTGCTTCAGACAGCACTGCAATTGAATCCAGCTGATCCCAAGTCCCTTGCAAACATTTCCATTTCAAACCACTGAAGTTTTATGTCTTTCTAGTAAATTTATTTTCTTAAGCCTCATAAATCTCATAAAGAACTGGAACAGCTAGCAAATTTGGCCATTCAGATACACGTTTTCCAGTAAAGAGAATAATGATTGCTGTTTCTGATGCCACCTCCCCTCCCCACCCCCTCAGCTGTAGGAGTTCACCTCTTGCTGGCTGACTGCTGCTTGCACGCAAATTGGGCCATGCTAAGAGAGGAAACACATGCAGGTCCCATTTGCACGAAGGATCAGGGAGTTGCTGGACCTCAGTGAGCTTTGCCACTGCCCCTATGTGTGACCTAAGCAAAATAATTTATCCTCTTCACAGCTCACTTGGAAGAAATAGGTTGGCTCTTGCGTGCTCAGGGAGTTGGGAATCTTACTCATTTCAGGCTGGGCAGTATATGATTGTAATGGGAAGGTGCAGAACTGCAGGCTAGGGATCCTGCTTTCAAGGTCTCCATCAAAGGCAGAACACAAGAGATCAGCCCTGTTAGCACAACCACAGCCTCAGTGCCTCCTGCTGCTCACTGCTTGTGGCAATGCACAGGAGGGCTGCAGAGCTGTGCTTGTCTCTAGTCCCTGGGATAATCCAAAGAGGAAACTTTCTGTATTCTTCCCAGTGCAATGATGGCAAAGTCCAGCCAAGTCTCCTAGGCTTAGATTTTCAGGTGGGCTCAAAAGAACATGAACCCAAGGGTAATGTAGACCTAAGGCTTCTTATACTTCCATTAGAAGTTACAGGCAGAAGTGCTGCAGATATATAGAAAAACATACTACAGCACCAGAGAATTGCAAGCATCTTTTCCCTGTTATTTGTTGTCTCCCAAATCCAAACAAGCTGATTTCCTTTCCTGCAATGCTGCTTTTGATAATCTCGTGCCAAAGGCCCTGAATCTGTTCTTATTGCTGTCTATAGCAAGATGCCTGTTGCTTTTAATGGCTCAGCTATTAAAACACCACATCCCAGTTGCCTGGCTGTGAGCAAGCCCAAGCTATTGCAGTGACAATATGGAACTTTTTTCCTCTCTGACTGTTTCTCTGCAAAGTTTGACCATTTTGGCTGGGGTAAAACATGTGTCTATCTGGGAATCTTTCCAAGGATGAGATTTTGACAGCTGTGCTCATGTTGGCAAAAATCCTGACATCTTGCGCTGGGTTGAAATAGCAGATTCTTAGTGGAGAGGGGTGGGAATCCGATTTCATAGATGAACACTTATGAATTGAGGACTGTGAGTCTGGCTTAGCTCTTTTCACTTGGGGGGAGAGGTTGAACCCATCCTCTGGGAGCAGAGTGGAATTTTTCTTTCTTCCCATCTCCACCTGTGGGCACAGATGGCTGATGGGCAGTGGGGCTGATGGCAGCCCTCAACGCCTCTGCCAGCTTGCAGCAGCAGTTTGGGACATGCCTTGGACTGCACCCATGAAAGTGGATGTCAGCCTGTTTGGAGTACTTGCCAAACAACTTTCATTTCCATATTAGAGGTTTGGGCATGACTGGTGGGTGTTGTTAGCTCACGTTCAGTGAAAATCCATCTTTGTGGCTGTGATCAAAGCTGGGCCTGTTATTTACACCAGATAGCTTGTGAGAAAAACAAACCTCTGGTACAGTTTGAAATAGCCTGTTTTGGAGAGGCTTATTATTACTATTATTATTATGACTGAGAGGTTTTTTGTTTGTTTCTCACTGGGACCTCCATCTTGAACTGCAGAAATATTTCCCACCAAAGGTGTAATTATTCAAAGCCAACATATTTCTGCAGTAACCTTCAACTGGATGAACTGTCTTTTTTAAATTTTTTTTTTCTGATGAAAAATCACTTATTTGGAGACCAGAAACTCCCATTATCTCGAAAAATAGGGAATGGTGGTAGAGAAAATTGTGTCACAAGCTCACCCAGGAACTCCACATCAAAGCCAAGGATAAACTGGAACAGGTCTGGTGAAAGGTCACCAAAAAAGTTTTTTTGAAAGGTATTTTGCAAATATTGTATTTATTTCAGTCTTTCCAGTGGCCAGGTGGTTTTGATATACTTTACCAAGAAAAGTTAAAAGCTCACAAGATTTTAAACCCATGTCAACAATAATTTTTCCATTTCTGGTGTTTCTCTGAAAAACAAGGGAAAATATTTTTTTAAAAACACAAGCAAGATACTGGTGAAATGACAAACCCCCCCAAGTAAAACATAGCTCATGAAGAAAACAATTCAAGCAGTTCTGCTCTGGAAAGTTTGTAGCTTAGGGTTAGACACCCAAAATAAGACCTTGTGTCTATGTTAAATGTGAATCTTTTCAGTTGCTTTAACTTTCAAGACAAATCAGCTAAGCTAAATCTGCCTAAATTTGTACTTGCTGTGCATTAAGTGCTGTATACAGATGTTTACCACACAGAAGCAGATGCCTGGGAGGCTTTTTCCTGTTTTTAAGCCCTCAAGCTTATTTTACAGTTTTGGAAGGCTGTAGGTCCCTGTTAGATGGGACCTCGCCCAGGGAGGTGGTGGAGTCACCGTCCCTGGAGGTGTTCAAGGCACGTTTGGACGTGGCACTTGGTGCCATGGTCTAGTCTTGAGGTCTGTGGTGGTGGGTTGGACTTGATGATCTTTGAGGTCTCTTCCAACCTTGCTATACTGTGATACTGTGATACTGTGATAGATGAGTCAGGTTTGAAATGGTTAAATATGGAAGAAACCTGGAATGAGATCTTGTGTGCACGGAGTGACTGCAATAGCACAGGCAAGCAGGAAATGAGTTTTCAGCATATATTCTTTACCTGTCCATAGCCTGGCTGTGCCAGCTGAGTGGCTAGGAGAGTGACCAGTAACTACAAAGTTGTATGGCAAAAGCTGTACTTTGTGTATGGGAGATGGGGTTATGACAATTTTGCAGCTTGTAGAAGGATCAGGTTGATGGTAGAGAAGGATCACATAAAATCCTCTGCTTTTGAATTTACCTAAAGCCAAAGTGGACACAGAAGAGTATAAAAAGGGCACTGTATTACGTAGGGCGTTTGGTGAGCATGGCACTGACCAATGGTCTTGGAGGCCCTTTCAAACTCATGCCTTAAAGACTACCTCTCTCTTCCTCTCCCACTCATTTCTTGAGAAGTTTGGCAAATATTAGCACATCTGTGAGTGCTGAGCTGCTGTGTTTGAAGAGCTTCTAGCACCCGTGGTAACTTGATTAACACTAACATGAACATTCATACACTGAGAAATGCCAGTGGTGTGTCTACCATAAATTAAACTGAAATTCCTACTTTAAGTTGTCTTGCAGTTCTGAAGCAGATCTGTTTACTCTGGAATAGCATAAGGCAGATGTCTTCATCTTTGCTGATTCTTAACAGGTCACAGGCACTGACTTTAAATAACTAAAAGCCTTTAAAATAATTTTAAAACATGCTTTTCCCTTCTTTACAGACCTTAACCTTTAGTTGGTCTTAACCAGAAGCACCCAGGATAGTGTGATTCTAAAACAGGCCGTCATAAACTGAACAGCAACTTCTAATTATATGGTGTGATCATTACCTGAAACCAGTGAAGAGGTTGAGTTAATTATTGCTCATGTTTACACTTCTGTATCTCTGTGGGTTATGTTCAATCCCTTAATGATGATGATTAGAAACATACTGGAAACACATCATAATTAGAGCTCTTAGCGCAGTTCTGAAAGCACAGAGGTAGCTTTGAAGTGGAACTGGACACAGTGACTGCTGCCAAAACATTGCAAGAGTTCAGGAGCACTGTGCAGCAGGTCGTTGGTTACCACACTTATGGTGACACATCTGTCTTGGCATGTGCAGCACCCACCTCCAGCACCAACCTCCTCACTGCTTCTTGTACGTCCGTGACAATTCTGTAGCTGGCTAAAGGACAGGTCGAAGGCGCACAAAGGATTATGTAAAACTCTTCTGCTTGTCAATGTTTCTAAAGTCAGAGCTGAACTTTAGTTTGTTTTTCCACATGGGACTTTTTGGAGGGTGAGGCAGTGTTTAGGAAGAGGGATGGAGAAGGAAGTTTGGGGTGGAAGCAGAGAGTGGGCATTGGTTCAGGCACTTTGCCCTGCCAAGGTTTCAATGTGGGCTCTGACATGAAAGGGACCTCTCAAGCAGTGAGCTTTAAGCCTCCTTAAAAGGAGTGTTTCTGTGGTGAGGGGTAGAGGCATGTGTTGTGGGATGTGTTCCTTTGTTTGTTTTTCCCTTTTAAATAAACAAAAATACTGTGCTTATAATAAGACGAGGCTTGTGCTGTAAAAATCATGTTTGCTGGAAAAGTTGTCCTGTTTTCCATTGCCTAATTTCAGCTTGAAAAGGCAAGGAATGAATGTTGGAGACAGCACAGCTACTTTCTTGGAACTATTTTGATGGGTACTAGAGATGAGCTCTCTCAGGAGGAAGACATTATTTAGCAGTGTAGAGAAAGGAGAGGTAGAACAGGACCCCCCCAACATCCCTTACCATTCCTTTGAGGCCCAAAGGGTCACCCTTTTAGCTAGGTAATTTTGCCTGCAAACCCAAATTCAGCTTTCTGTCCACATGCTGGGGCATGAGGACCTACCTGCTTACCTGCATGCCTCCTCTTTCAGTGGTGTTCCTGTCCCTGCAGTGTCTCCTTGCAGATGACCAGCTGGCAGCTAGCACTCAACATGGACAGTGTTAAGCTCCTACCTACCACCTGGACCCAGAGAGATTATTTCTTGGTTCATACCTCCAGGTGATGTTGAACTCTTGCCACTTGTTTCTGCATAGCCTCTCTAAAATCCTGCCACTTTTGTCCACCTACATGGCTCATGTTCTTGCTCAGGCTGTCAGTATCATGCTCTTCAATTTCTACTACAACACTGCAAATTCTGGCCCTGGCAAATCAAATTTCACTCTGTTCACGTGTGTTCTTTGCTCTACATCACTTACTCCTCCTGCCTATCACCCCTCTCACTGCATCTCTCTTGTGTTTGCTCTTGATTGTATCAAGCATAATATGCTTCTCTTAACTCCCAAGGTATTCTATGGTCTTTCTATGCCCAATATAGTAATTTTTCTTTGGTGGTTAATATGTTAGCTTTGGCCTCTGATCAGCCCATTATGCCACTCTGTTGCCCAGTTGCTATAATTTGAAAACAGCCTCACATGTTTTCCTGTGCTGCTAAGGCACCCTCATGACCCTTTTCCCAGTTTCTCTTTAAAACTCCTTTTCTAAGATGACTATAAAATTTTCACACCAATGGAGTTCTGTGTGTGTTGAACTCTCTGCTGACTGTTTGAACTTAGGTGGTTTCCATGGACTCCCCTTGTCTGTAACATTGTCTGTCAGCTTTTGGCTTGGAGTGAAGACTCCCTGGTTCAAGAACCATCTGTTTGTGCTGGCTTTGCATGGTGTCTGTCACTGTGGGTTACTGTTCCATGAGGAGAATCCACAGGTGCTGTGGTAATACAAAATAGCAATAATAATTGAAACCCAAGTGGTGATAGCACCACATGTCTCTTGTCACTGCTCTGACACTGGACAAGCACTGATCCTAGAGAAAGTTGATGGATTTTATCTGCTTCTTGAGAAACGTGAAGGAGTGGATTCCACTCTCTACTCCAGACCTCTTCCAAAGGGCTCTTTCACTTCTACATTTTCCATTAAAAGGAAGGTTATAGGCTTTAAAGGCAGGATGGCAAGTGGTGGGGCCAGCATGATGCAATTCCACTCTGTTTAGAGATCCTTACCAGTTGGTAGATAGTTTGTGGGACTTGCAGAAAAAGCTGTGAGGCTTGTTTATGAGGATACAGAGCAGTGTCATGGTCCACATCTGATTCCACTGGTTTGTTCTTGTTGGGAAGTTTGCTGGAGAAGCATCTCATTGTATATGGTGTCCACAATGCCTTCTGGTCCTGGCCTATACAGAACAGGATCAAACGCAGACCGAGGGCTTTGCAGCAGTCTCTGTAGATATACTTCAGCCCACAGTCTCCTGAAGCTGTCAGCCACATGAAACCAGCATGAACAACGGGCTTAAATCCATTCCCTAAATAGAGTTTTGCCTGTGAAATAAAAAAATAGGATGCCAAAATGTCATGCTGCAAAGCCCAACTGCTGAGCAGTTCTTTTTCCTGTGAGAAGCCAGAACTCTCAGAAATCAAAAAACAAAACACAACAAAACCCCAAACAAACCCCAATCCTGTGTCAGGAACAAAGGTCGTTGGCTCTGCAGCAGCCAAGTGTGTAGCCCGAGGCCAGTCAACATCTTGAGCCTTCTGCTGTGGCTTTGGGACCTTTCACAAAAGCTGGGCAGGTTTCCAGTGCTGAGCTGTAAGGACAGTTGACCCATGGTGCACCTGGGCCATCCCAGCTTGATTTCAGTTTCACATAAGGCTTTGTCTAGCTTTATTTTATTTAATTTTTTTTTTTCTTTCTTTCTTTCCCTTTCTGGTTATACTGTCACAGGAAATTCTCACTGTTCTATTACTTTTTTCCTGTTGGAACTAGCCTTAAAATAAAATGAATAAATAAATATATAGCCATACATATAAAAATGTGCAGACAGGAAAACTATTTGGATCTGGAGAGGCCTTGATAAGGCTGCTGATGAGGTTGCCAGCTTTCCCTGAGTCTGAGCTGAACAATTCCCCACCGTCTCCCCAACCCCTGGGAACTTCAGCAGTGGTGGTTGCAAGGCTTCTAATTCTGACTACAGGTGTTTGCTTTGAAAGACACCACATGCCATGTTGTAATCTCATTTAGGAAAAAGGTAATTAAATAAAAATACAGATGTGTTACAGTCACAGTTCCTGAACATCTGAAATGCCCGTTGGTTTTAAAAAAGTGAAGAATAAATCTCTCTGAAGCAGCACTACCCTCTTGTCTCTCGTGGTATTATCCCCTATTAGTATTTTAAATTAAAAGGAGTTTTGAATGTCAACATCTGCTCTAAGCCATCTCTTTACAACAGGAACGCTGTGTTTAAAAAATAAACACGCTGGGAATACCTAAACTCCTCTCATTCTGCTGCTCTGCACATCCAAATATTCCTGCTGCTGTTTACTTGTTGCCTGTTCTGCTCCAGCATTTCATCTTAAGCACCATTTTCTTAAGGTACAGCAGATGACTGAAACCGTTCCTGGGCTGCAAAATAGTAGCTGGACCTGCTTTGCTTTGTCATAACAAATTGGATAGTTGCTGATCATGCTCTTCTGAATCTTTAGTTTGAAATGGGCAAACTCCAGAATATAAATTTCTGGATAAATTGGATGAAAGCATTATTCTGAAGATTAAACATGGACCGCTCTCTGTTCAGTAGTAACGATAATCACAGTGATGGTGACAATAAAGTAACTCTGGAATTCATCTGGCCTCAATCCAGCAAAATATTTAATCCCATGCTTAACTTTTGAAGCATGTGTACATTTCTGTTCAGCAGAGTTAAGCATATGCTTTAGCTCTCTGCTCTGCTGCTGCTTGACTCCAGCATGTGCTGCTCCTGCTGTTTGTTTGAGATGTGCTATTTCTGGGTTTGACTGGCTGGAATAAACCATTGGAAGCAGCCCTGTGGAGAAGGACCTGGGAATGCTGGTGGATAATAAGTTCACCCTGAGCCAGCAATGTGTCCTTGTGGCCTAGGAGGCCAACAGTATTCTGGGGTGCATTAAGAGGACTGTGGCAAGCAGATCAAGTGAGGTTCTCTACTGTGCCTTGGTGAGGACACACCTGGAGTACCGAGTCCAGTTCTGGGCTCTGCGGTTTGAAAGAGACTGGGAAATACTGAAGAGGATCCATGAGGCTGATCAGGGAAACAGGAACATCTCTCTGTGAATGAAAGGATGAAAGACCTGGAGCTCTGAGGAGGTAAGGATGAAAGCCTGGAAAACAGAATGCTGAGAAGGGATCATATAAATGCTGAGCAATATCTAAAGGGTCATGACTATGGGATCAGACTCTTCACTGGTGCACAGTGATAGGATGAGGGGCAATGGACTCAAACTGGAACACAGGAAGTTCAACCTCAACACAAGGAAACCTTTGCTGTGAGGGTGCTGGGGCCCAGAGAGGTTGTGGAATCTCCTTCTCTGGAGGGATTCCAAACATTCCTAGACATTGTGATTCTGCACAACCTGCTCTGGGTGACCCTGCTTTAGCCAGAGGGGCTTGGACTAGATGGTGTCTGGAAGTCTCATTCTGTGTATTAACTAATGCTGAAGAATGGCTAAAATATTAATTGCCCAGTATGATTTCAGGGAGTTGGAACAACAGTTAAGTGGTAGCCTGCTTGTTTAACTGAATATTTTACAAGCTTGTTGGTCCCTCCTTGCCAGTGGTTAACTCCTTTTCTGTAATGTTACCTGATTCTCAGCTGGACAGAATATTATTGGCCTTGGAGGAAGAATATGAAAGTACCAAGGCTGGTAATGTTATTGTGAGTCTTCCCAGTTATGCTTGGAGATTTTCTTAAAGCCTGAGCTCTTGTAATTCTGCTATTTCTTTGCACTCTCATTTTACCAAAAAAACTCCAAAACCCTCCCATCTCCTCCCCCAAAAAAAGCCCCAACCACACCCCACCCCCACCAAAAAAACCCACCATATTTTTCTTTATAGAAGTTCCAAACCCACATATTTCTAGTCCTCATGGGATAGTGGAAGAGAGCTTGAAACCTGATGTGGTGTTTATGTCTTAGGTTCCAAAATCAAAAAGCAAGTAAGTCCCCTAGATTTCTCATTATTTTTTCATGATTTTCAGGTGAATTTCGAGCCCTTCTGAAACCTGACAGGTTTTGAGCACTTAGTGCTGGCAATTCCTTGAGCCCCTGAAGCCTGGCTTATGGGGAATCAGAATTTTATTGAACCTTTTAGAAAACTCATCCTTCCTTGCTGTGCCAAGCATTACAGAAATACTGTATGAGAGAGGCTTGGAGCTTTCAGGTCTGTATCATTTACACTGATTGCCAAAGAGTAGAAAGTAAAACTGCAACAAGCTTCATCATCTCAGACCTCATTTTGCAGCATTCACCCAGGAGCAGAGCCCCAGGGCAGCACCCAGCTTCTTGTGTGCGTGGCTGTGTGAGGTTGTGGGTCTGAGCTCCAGGCTGCCAGGGGATTTCTCAAGGCTCTCACGGTGCTAGCACATGCAGGGCCACCACAGGTCTCTGCTTGCAGCCATGTGAAAGCACCAGCAAGGAGGAGCAGCACAGATTCCCAGCAAGCCCTTGAGAGAACTGACTTTCCAACTGGACCCCCTGGGTTACTATTAAACGTCTACAAAACAGGTGAGAATGCTGCCATTGTCTCAACTGGTCTTTGAATCAGGGGCTCTTAACCAAGGGATATGCTATTCTTCTTTTGTTCCACATTCCCATAAGGTTTTTAAAAGAAAAAAAAACCCAAACCAAACCACCAGCAAAAACCAAACCTGCAAGATGATGTCAGTTTTACCCTGAGAGCCAGTGGTGGAAGTGATAGTTAGCCAACGTTCAAGTCCTGGGCTTTGCAGTTTCTCAGTGTAAGTTATGGCTGTGTGTCAGCAGCAGTAAGCAAAGCACAATGCACTGGCTAGAGCAGTGTTCTCTCCAATTGCCTGGGGCCTCAACTGAAATTTAATAAGCAAATGTAAGATTTTAGTGCTTTGGAATGGAAACTTTATGGCGACTTCTTTCTGCAGCCGTTTTTTAAGTGATGTTTCACATGTATGGTTTGTGTAGTGCACCTTGGATGCTGAATCCCATTCTGCCACTGTGCTGTCAGCCTACCCTTTCTCTGTGGGCTCAGCCTCAACCTGGTACTGTGCCTGGTGGTTGGAGTGGGGTGGCAGACCAGACTGTATAAAAAGCCCCTGTACTCAGCACTGTGGAGACTGCACTTTGAATATCGGGTTCAGTTTTGTGCCACTCACATCAAGAAGGACATTGACATACTGGAATGGGTCCAGAAAAGAGCAGTGAAGCTGGTGAAGGGTCTGGAGGACAGGTCTTGTAAGGAGCAGCTGAGGGACCTGGGGTTATATAGCCTGAAGAAGGCTGAGGGAAGACCACGTCACTCCTGTCAGGTGATTGTAGTGAGGTGACTGTTGGTCTCTTCTCCCAAAGGACAAGAGCAAGTCTCAAGTTGGATCAGGAGAGGTTGAGGTTGGATATTAGGAAAAATTTCCTTACAGAAAGAGTGGCCAGCCCTTAGAACAGGCTACCCAGGGAGAAGGTGAAGTCACTGTCCCTGGAGGTGTTCACAAAAAGGTGTAGGTGTGGTGCTTTAGGACATGGTTTAGTGGACTCAATGATTACAGAGGTATTTTCCAGTCTTAGTGATTTTGTGATTCTAAGCTATGGCCTTCATCTCACAGGTTGGAGCTAATTGAATCTTCAGGTCACAGAGCAAACTGATGTTGAACAGTTATGGCTGGGATGTCTTCCCTGAAGTTTCTATTCACATGGCTTCTGGTGGTAAGGCAAGTGGGGGAATCATAGAATCAACCAGATTGGAAGAGACCTCCAAAATCATCCAGCCCAACCTATCACCCAGCCCTATACAATCAACTAGACCATGGCACTAAGTGCCCCATCCAGGGTTTTCTTAAACACCTCCAGGGATGGTGACTCCACCACCTCCCTGGGCAGCCCATTCCAATGCCAATCACTCTCTCTGTGAAGAACTTCCTCCTAACATCCAGCCTAGACCTTCCCTGGCACAACTTGAGACTGTGTCCCCTTTTTCTGTTGCTGGTTGCCTGGGAGAAGAGCCCAACCCCACCTGGCTACAACCTCCTTTCAGGTAGCTGTAGACAGCAATGAGGTCTGCCCTGAGCCTCCTCTTCTGCAGGCTGCACACCCCCAGCTCCCTCAGCCTCTCCTCACAGGGCTGTGCTCCAGGCCTCTCACCAGCCTTGGTGCCCTTCTCTGAACACGTTCCAGTACCTCAACATCTTTCTTAAATTGAGAGGCCCAGAACTGGACACAGCACTCTCTCCTGATGTTTTGTTTTTGTTTAACGTCAGGAGTTACTAAACCATATTCAAAGATGGTTTATGGATCATGGTTTGAGAGATGGGAGAAAAGGGATGTGAGCTCTTCCAGTAGTGTTTGTTCTTATTCTTAGGGTAACTCTTCAGCTTTCAAAATACAGAGGTCTTCTGTGGGATTCTCTTGTTTATTTTTTTTCCAATAAATTAATTTCTTGCTCAAGGAGTTTTGCCTGTCAGAGCCTGTTAGCTCACCAGTGAGGATGAAGAATCTTCCCATAGGAAGTGAGAAAAAATTCCCAACATCAGATCCCCAGCGCCCCCATTCCCTGCACAGCAGAAGGTGGGGAATTCATGCTCTCCTCAGTTCCCAGCTTGTCTTCTGCTCTGATATTTGCAGCCAGTTCATAGAGACTTGTAAGCTCTTTGTCATCTCTGTCCAGGCATGAAAATCTCAACTTGAGGGTTACATTTAGAATCTGATCATATCAGTAACTGTTGGCAGGAACACACTGAGGTGGCAAAGGGAGCTTCACTTTTTCTCCAGTTTCCTGCCACTCTTTCCCAGTAGTACCAGCTGGTACAGCCCATTTGTCTGGGATTTTGTGCATGTTACTCCCCATTGCTGTCTTTAGGAGACAAGGAGGCTAAAGAAATCTCAGGAAGTTCTTAGCATCTTGAATTCATTTTACACAGGGAAAAAAAAAAATCTTTGCCTTGCACAACTTGAGTATACTGACTTTATACCACCTCACACCATGTGCCAGGTGGTGTGTAAATGAACACTCAAATGTGGAGACCCCTCTCTAGGGAAACATGTATGAGCCAACTGTGATTCTTTTGCTCCTTGGGTACCTCTTGTATGCTTTTGCCGGGTTAGAGCCCAAGATGAGGCTGTCTCACCAAGCATATTCAGCCAACATATGCTCTGTTTCAAAACTCATGTCTCTGTATCACTAAAGTCTTTAGAGTTCAGCCAGTGAGGGGTCCCCCATGATAATAAACCACCCTTCATTCCTCTTGCCTTCTCATGTATGTGTTTGTTTCTGTTTGCCCCTTTCTTTGTTGCAGATGGCAGATAAATCTTGTCAGTGCTTTTTTGGCTTTACAGACTTTTCTCAATCATTTTTTTCTTTTTTATCTCCAGCAACGTGCAAATCTGGTGGTTTGATATTTCTGCTTAGCATGTCTCTTTTCTATGCTGTCTCATTGCCTAATTCTTGTGCTTCTTTGCTGGGTGAAAGGAGAAAAAAATTCAGGAGGCAAAAAATAAACCATTCCCATCTTATGAAAGAAATGAACTCTTTTTAAAATCACAGCTATAAAATGTAATAGTTTCATGTGAGTCTCTTATCAAGATTGGAGGACTGACCAATAGGTCCCTGAGAAGCATCCTTTGCTGTGTCTGTGGGATCCATTGGAATTGTATAGCACATGAAGAGAACAATGCTCCATGAGCCCCTGAAGTGGAGTGAACACAGATGACATTTTTATTCATCCTCAGCCAGATTGTTTGGTATTGTGTCCTTTCTGTGAAAAATGACACACTGGCAACAGGCCACTGACTGCAAAACAACTTGGCATGGGCCTTCTGTTTGTCTCATCCTGAGCTGAGCATCACCAGAGATGCCAGACTGCTAGCCACAAGCTGTGAGTGCTAAAGCACTGTCTTTCTTTAATCAGCACCTCTCTGCCATTTCTTTGGTGGGAAATACTCAAGGGAGAAGGAATAGTTCCTGGCTGTTTAGATCTGGTTGCCTCAATGATGGTAGTTTGTCTCCCCTTGGTAAGAGCATTACCTCTTCTGGCAAGGATAACTGGCAAACTTGGAACAGTTTAGTCAACCCTAACTAAATTATTTTTCAGAGCTTCCAATTCTGTATTTCCCATCTCTCTCTCTCTTTTTTTTCTTTTCTCCTAGCTGAGGTGGAAATTTTGAAAGCCTTCAAGTCATTAGCAAGGAAAATCTGAAAGAATTCCAGTTTCATCAGGATTTATCATGGTTACTGCAGCAAGTATTGACATAGCCCAAAGCCAGTTGATTTCCCTCAGACTTTTCAGAGGACAAAGCCAGAGTTTATCTGTGATGGGGGCTTTTCAAGAGATGTGCTGTGGACAAGGTGACACTGAGCTGTGGGTGGTATTGCAGGAGGCCTTTTGACATCAAAACTGGATGCAGTACTGGAGCATTTCCAGTGTTTATCAATAATCAAACTGTTGGAGTCCAGAGGAGGCCACAAAGATGCTCAGAGGGCTGGAGCAGCTCTGCTGTAAGGACAGGCTACAAGAGTTGGGGCTCTTCAGCCTAGAGAAGAGAAGGCTTCAAGGAGACCTTGTAGCAGCCTTCCAATATCTGAAGGGGTACCGCAGGAGGGCTGTGGAGGGATTATTGACAAGGTCTTGCAATGACAGGATAAGGGTTAATGAGTTTAAACTGGCAGAGGGGAGATTTACACCAGATGTTAGGAAGAAGTTTTTTTACATTGAGAATGGGGAAACACTGGCACAGGTTGCCCAGGGAGGTTGTGGTTGCTCCCTCTCTGGAGGTGTTCAAGGCCAGGTTGGATGAGGCCTTGAGTGACCTGTACTATGGCAGGGAGTTGGAACTGGATGATCTTTCAGGTCCCTTCCAACCTAAACCATTCCATGATTCTATAATCCATACCATTAATCCTTTTTCCAAGATCCCCATCGGGTCTTTCTGACCTCTAAGGAAGTATCCTAACTGGAGAAAGTGGAGGAAGATTGACTTCTTCAAAGCACAACAGGTTCTTAATTTTGTAGGGTTCTCAGATATTTTATTCAAGTTAAATGGGGTTTGTTCTACCCAAGCAGGAGTGCAGTAAGATATACAACAGCCACCACTGTGCTCTAGGTGACACCAAACTGAAAAACTGGCTGTGAATTTCTGTTCTTCCTGCTGGAACCAGGCTCTTGCTGTGCCTGCTGCTGTGGAGTGGGTATCTCCTTCACTAAATGCTTGCTTTTTTCTGAAGCAAGGACAATATCTTTGCTTTCATCTCTGATGCAGTGTGACATATACAGTAGGACCTGTCATAATTCATGAAGTCAGTTCTGTTTCAATGTTAATAAGTCCTTAATCAAGTCATTTGTTTCATCCAGGATGTCACATTTAGCAGTGGATTGTGAAATACTTGAAAACTGGAATCACAGAAGCATTATTTATTGCTAAGTGTTATCCACATCATATCTGAAGCTGGAATATGCCAGGAAAATATCCTTCACATTCTGCAACTACCATATCCAAGCTTTCAGGATCAATCATGGGCTGGCTGGGTATGTATGCTATTGCTCTGTTTATATGGCATGATTTTATGTGCTATATTTGGTAACTCGTTCTCAGATTGCTTATCTGTTACCTATTTTCTATGCCTGGCTCTTTGGCTTTCTCAAATAGTACTGTGCAATGCTGGATCAATCACTTTAAACCAAGATTGGCAGTTTAAGTCCTGCAGAAAATACTGAAATTTAAAACTAGCAGTTCTCATTCTAGTCTGTTTGTGATATGAAAGGAAAAAGAAGAGGTTTGAGCCAAGCAGCTGCTGGTGGGATTAAGTGGGAAGCTATCCAGGGAGACCAGGTTTATGATTATTATCTCCTGTTCCTGATGTTGTCTTCAAGAGGAACAGAGCTAAAAATGTGTCTTTAACATCCAGTCTTTTCCACTCTCAAAGAAGAGAACTCATGGCAAATGTTGTCCCAGTGTGTTTTTCTTCTTTATTTAACTTATGTTTGATTTTTGTGCCTTTTTTTTTCCCTTCCAAGCTTGTTTCTGGCTGCAAATAGGTATGTTACATACTGTTAGGAACAATAAACATTCCTGTGTATGTGACACACATTGCTGTACAGCAATGTCATTATGTGCAACATTTCTACAGAGTGAAACACTGCAAAATCCTTTTAGTTTGTCTTAGGGAAACGTTTGCATTTATATTGTAAATGTGACCTACTGGCAGGTCCTCCTCGTGAGCCAGACCCCTTGTGGTAGGTACTGTGAAGGCACAGAAGAAGGACTCCTGGAGCTATCTGTGAGGAAAACATTTTGGTTTGGGGTTTTCCTGAGTTTCTCTCTTGAAAGATGCAGTAAAAAATGGTGTTTTAAAAAAAAAAAAAAAAAAAAGGGAATTATAAAATATTTATTTAGATTTTATTTCGTGTTTCCACAGACTCTATCCAAATGAATCCTTCCCAGTTCTAGCCAGCTGATCAACAATAGTCAATGTTTTAAGAATCCATGGGTTTCTGCAATCATTTTGTACCCTTCTAAAAGCTATTTTTCACTATAAAATGTTTTATTTGAATTTGGTCCAAGTCATAATAAGTGCTGGAACAATTAATGTATCAGCCAATATAAGGAGTCTTGGGAGCACAGCAGACAGGTAGGATCAGGGCTTAAGCTGCTGAAATACCTTTTATGAGAAATAAAGATCTCACAAACCTCAGTTTCAAACAAAATAGTTGACATATGCTAAGCTCAAAATACTAAATTTCTCCTGCCCTCTCCCACTAAGCAAATAAAGATCCATGAAATATTAAAAGCTTGCATCTGCAGGAAGAAAGAAAACATTTTATTTCTATTTGATTTTTTTTTTTTGGGGGGGGGGGTGGTAGATGCTCAAATATTTATGATAATGGGATCATAAAGTAACACAGAAAAGTTAGTAAGAAAGGTGCAGTGGGAATTTTCAGTGTGACTTTGTAAACTGTCACCTTTGTTTAATCTTAAACTTCAGATTCTCTTCAGGTTGTTTGTTCCTTTACATGTGTGGTAGCACAGATATTGCAGGGTAGGAAACTTAAAGCAGTGAAGGGTGATGCTTTCACACACTACAATCAATTCAATTCCTTTTATTTAATTCTTGTAATCATTACCCTTATTAAAAAA
Source organism: Ramphastos sulfuratus (assembly GCA_013399055.1). NCBI lineage: Eukaryota > Metazoa > Chordata > Aves > Piciformes > Ramphastidae > Ramphastos > Ramphastos sulfuratus. The sequence continues at coordinate 196,990 of WBNM01009355.1, read as the reverse complement.
AAATGTAAAAAAAAGAACAAGCCTTTTAAATATTTTTCATTAACACATGCTATTAAGTGGGTAAGTGCCCTAAGTATATTTTAATTTAATTTAGATTTAACAGCAACATTTTCCCCATACTAATTAAATGCCAGTTTGTTATTAAGAAAATATTTATTGAAGTTGAACTTGGTGATAGATACATATCTATCACATCACTGTTAAACCTCATTAAATAGTGTTTTAATTGCAATTTGTTTTTAATTACCATTCATTAAGCATATTATTAAATCTAAATTGCATGCTTATGAAAGACAAGTTTGCCAATACAACCAACTGAGGCCCACAACTGCTGCCTCACCTCTAGTTTCCCATCACTTGAGGTGTGCAGGGTGAAAGTGTGATCTATTTACATGGTTTCTAACAGTGAGTCCTTCCTCCCTTGCTGCCTGTGTCTCCCATCTTTATTAAATAGGATTAATAACATCTGAGCCAGTTGACAGACATAGAAAGAAAATGCAGTATAAAACATGGTGACAAAACAGCTCTTTGGGCAAGGAGAAAGCTGAAACAAGGAGGGAGCATAGGGAAAACAGAAGTTAAACAGGGCATTAAAACCAATTATTTAAATTAAAAGAAGTAGAGGATGGGGACTGGATGCCTGAAGGATGCAGGCAAATATGGCTAACGATGTGCAGAGCTTTTTTGCTTTGGCATATCATGGCAAGCCTGGGTGAGGTCAGTTGCTGTTATCATCTGATGACAGCCTGGTGACCTTTCAGCAGGAGTCGTCACTGGTCTCAGTCCTGTGCTGCATGACTGCTGTGGACAGGTCCAGTTCCCAAGCCTGGGTCAGGATGTTCTGCTTGTTGTTTCTGTAGCACCAATTCAAAAGTAATTGCAAAGACAGCCCAGTGCCTTTCTGCTGGTTTAATTTCTTTTTCCTAGAGGCAGTGCTACCCCTCCTCAGAAGTACTCCTCAAATGACCAGCTTTATGGGGCAGGTGAACTTGCTTTTTTTCAGTTATGTTTGCCAGATTTCTTAGTCCGTGAATGTACAGCAAGCTGAAAAATCCTGAAATTAGTTTTCCTTTCTAAGGTCCTCAGTTTTATCACCAGAAAGAGTTTACTGAGTTGTGTTTTTAACGGCTGGATGGTTGGGGTTTCATTTCAGTCTTAAAAGATGAGAGTCTTTTGGAGGCTTTCTTCAAGGAGTGATCTTTCTTCTTGCCAGAAGGAGGAAAAGCTGGGAAAGAGGGTGAGCATGTTCCTCTGATGGAGACCAGCTCAACAGAAACAGAAGACTGGAGAGCTATTCCCAAGTCAGATGGAGGGCGGGTGACAGACAAAATACATGGTCCCTTATGGGGTGCAGTGTTGGTGTCCTCTAGGATGCCAATGTCTGACCCCATCAGAGCACTCAGGGAGAAGTTCATGGGCAAAAAGGTAGTTGTGTGATGGAAATACCTACTACCCACAGAGGTGGTAGGTGCCCCATCCCTGGAAACAGTAAAGGTCAGGTCAGAAATGACTCCGAGTGACCTGATCTAGTTGAAGATATCCCTGCTTACTGCTGGGGAACTGGACTAGATAACCTTTAAAAGCTGCCTCCCAGCCCAAGCTAATCTATGATTCTATGAAATAGCTGAAGTGGTCTGATGTATCCTGGACTTTCCTGTGGGCTGGATAAAGAGGCACACTACAGCTCTGTACATTGACACTCTTTGGCTCTGGTTCTCCTTGCTTTGAGGATGATTTTGTGCCAGGTTATCTCCACTGACTCCGGTGGATTGTCTCCAAATCACAGTGCAGTTTAAATCGGATTCAGGACTTGTTCATCCTCTTTCCAAGTCATGAATCTCTTTCAAAACCTCCTGTACCAGATGTTACAACTGTAACTGTTTGCCTCTTGGCAAACCAAAGTATCTTCTCATGTCTCTGTGTCACAGTAGGCAGGGTCTCAGCACTGGTTCCTCTATCTGCCTCTGGATCTTCTGCTCATAAAATGCTTAGTTATACAATAATTTTTGGCAGATTAGTATCTGCCATGAAAAAGCCATTTCCATTCCAATACAACACTGCTTTTATATAGACTGAAGTCCATGTTGTGCAAGCCTCTTGCACAGTGATTCATTATGCTATCTTACTTCTCAATATGCTGAATCATGGGATGACACTTTGCCAGACTCTTTGTATGCCAACAATGACTTGCTCATGTTTCAAAGATAGAAAACACTGCAGAAATCACTACAGTGCAGGGAGCCTTAACATTTGGCTGAGAATAGGTCTCAGCAGGCTTTAAGCTCATCCATATGGGTGGGGAAGTTACCTTTCAGCTCTAAAGACTGTAAGAGATTGCATATGACTTCCTTGTCTTCACAAAGCTGGAGAAGGCCCCAGATTCTTGCTCCCTCTAAAGTGAAAGCAGTCAACCACTTCCATGCTGTGGCCCCTTAACTGGGAGAACACAAATCAGTCCACCTCTCTGTGGAACACCATCTGCATTCAAAGGCTTGACCTAGCAGGAACGTGGAACCATGGAGAAGACTTTGGAAACATCCACACAGAGACAAAGGTGACAGTTCTGGGACATAATGACACCATCTCCATGTGAGGAGGCAGCTAAATGAAGCCCTTTCCTACCACAGTGGCCACAACACTGTGTGCTTCTCTATGTGTTCTTCCATGAGACCCAAGTGTGCTGGGTTACAGGACAGCTGCTTATTGCCCACAACTCAGGGCTTTGGTGGTGATTTCTAACTTCTACTTTAAAAATCAGTTTACTCTTCATTGGTTATGCACAGGATCCTTGTGTAAGGGAGGGCTAATTAATGTGACATGATATTCTTTTCAAAATTAATATTGTTTATTAATTTAGGTATTCAGGAGTCTTGCCTCCCCCAACCACTAATTTTAGTAATAGTTGGTTCTTCACACAGTCATGAAGACATTATACAGACGATGATATAGGATCTAGAACATTTAAGAAATAATTAGCAAAGATATAAACATTAAACCCAATTGAACTGGAAGAGAAGGTTCTTGTGGTCAATTATGCTGCTTGTCCACTAGATAGACTCGGGAAGCTCCTTTCTGCTGATGGCAGAAGGCAATTGGTGAGTTACAAGAGGTTTGAAGTATTTACTCACAAATATTAGCTTCCCACTTGTGGGGCTAGCTACAGCTTCAGACAGTACCCAAACGCTTTCAGGGAATTCTGTCAGTGTCTTGTCAGCTGCTGAGGCTTCTGATTCTTCCCAGACTTTACAGGATGCTGGGGAAAGGAGGCAGACAATCCCTGACCTTATCCTGGTTTCTCTGGACGATCTGTGTGTCACTTCCAGGGCTCCTCATCTTGGTAGATGTAGGCAGGATGTCTTGCAGTGTGCAGTCTTGCACAACATCACGCTGGCTATGCAGGCCTATTGCATGAAGGCATTTGAAGCCCGTTCCTGGTAAACTCGAAGCAGGCAGTTTCCAGGCAGTTCAGCAGAGCTAACTTACAGCTTGGCAAAGCATGACAGAATGCAACAGCAGTGAGGCAGAATACTGCCAGAAACAGAAATGGCAGCAGGCAGCAGCAAGCAAACACAAACATAAAGGCAGAGCAGGTTGTGTTGCCTGCTCACTTTTTTTTATCCATACAGCTCGAGACTAATGGACCTTTGGGTACAGAATAGCCAGTGACAATGGCAATTATCCAAGTTTGACCATATAGGTGAAGCCATAGGCTTGCTTTATCCAAATTTGGGCAGCACACAGGCCTTGTACGAGGCAGGCACAAGCCAAGGGTGTGTACTTTGTTCACCACAGGATATAAACAGGAGCAAAACAAGTCCAGGCAAGCCACGGTCCTTGGACTCAGTGGCTCCAGGTTCTTTGAACTCTTCCTTGCGGTTGCTTCTCCCCATAGCAGAAGGAGGGAGAGCAGAAGAACATGTCTGGGCAAGCCAGGACATGTTCAAGCCTATTTTGGTCTATTTAGACCTACCATGACACCTTGCAGCAGCAAATGATGCTTTTCCCTTGGCTAGTCAGGAGTCCTTTCTGACTGGGTTTTGTTAAGAGTTTCTAATTGCAACTATTTTTCTGATCACAGACAATTCAGAACTGAGTGAGTATGTTCACAGCTGCTTGGAGAGAAGGGACACAGGTTTGGTCTAAACCAACCTTGAAAACAGGGAGCTTAATGAAAGGGGCTTGATGGTTAGACTTGATCTTAGAGGCCTTTTCCAAGCTGAGAGATTCATGATTCTACTGCAATGATCCTATGAAATATTCTAATAGTTTACAAATGTATTCTTATGTCAATACTGTATTGTATTTCCCAGCATATGTTGGATTGTAGCATAGCATAACACTATGCATCTTACGCTCTTTGGACAAGGATTTGGAAACCCATTGGTTTTCCTACAAAGGCACCAACACCAAATCCCAAAATCCTGTATTATGAAGATGGTGTCTTCATATCCTTTAAGGGTGCATTTGCACATCTGATTTTTAAGTGTAATCATTACAACAATTTCATATTAAAAAAAAAAAAAAACAACACTCTTTTAAAGTATTATCCCTTGACTAAAGCTTCTATAAACCCAACAGCTTTAATGCCTTTTTTTTCCTTCCTGCACTTATTGCATGCTCATATTCCAGGAGAATCTGTCCATGTGCAGTTAGGCTTTGATGTGAGATATAATAAATATTGAGTTCTAAAGAGCAACAGGTGGGTATTTGTCTGACATGTATATATAGAAAAGGTCAAGGGACTTGTTTTTCTAGTTCAGGGTTTTGGTGTGGAAGACATCTTCCTATGGATGCTATATTTTCTAAAATAGTTTTAGCTCAGCTTTGGTATTGCTAGTTCAGTGTATCAGGCATTCTGAAGTGTCCTGCATTATCTTTCCATGTAGTTAGGTGTTTGTTAGCCTGTGTCTTTATTCCCTGTGTGTTACCTCTTCACCTTGTCTCATGCCCAAATGATTTGGTAGGGCTGCCCTGCCACAGAAATGGGCCAGACAAGTCACAAGTGCTGTGGATTGGTTGTGTGGGGATCCACCTAGCAACACCACCACACTAATGCTAGATTGGGAAATTTGCCCTACAGGAGTTTGTCTTGATTAAAGGCTTCAGTCTGTCTTTGCAACACAAACATAGGAGCCCCCATGCTGCTCTCTGAAATTTACAGCCTATTTTCTTTTTACTCAAGCATATTGAAGCAGAACAGAAGAAAGGATCAAAGGTACCGTAATGTTTCTATAAACAAGTACTACTTAGTTTGGTGGTGTTATTTGTGGTTTTTGTTTTGGTTGTTTTTTTGGGTTTTTTTGGGTTTGTTTTTTTTTTTTTTTAATTCCTATCTTGGAATTATTTTTTTCCAAACAAATCTTCTAGGCACATTAGGCTTGGATTTCATTTTATTGCCAAATCATCAGCTGGCAACAAAATCGCATATGTCTGTGTAAATAATGTAGATGAGAAGCTGAACAGGAGATTGGGAGATGATTCAAGCAGTCATATTGGCATCTGCACCTTAAAATTTGACTGGTTTATCTGTCTATTCAGCAGTGTCCTGTACATGAAATTGAATTACCCCAAGCTGAGATTTTATTCTGTGGTTTTCCTCCCTTGTAGTGAATTTACAGGAAACCAGATAATTCTCTGGGATTGAAGCCCAAAAATTATTTTTATTCTTTTTTTTCTCATCAGGTGATGATTAATCCACTCCTTCTTGCTCAAATATAGGTGTGACTCTTGTGCTGACTGATGTTACTCTGAATCACTTTCAGTTTGAGGGCCAGATGATCCTTCCTTTGAAGGTAATGCAACTTTGCAATTGGCTTGAGGGCTCTCTTCCTGCCTTTTTGGTGTGTTTGGCTTCACTTGGCAATGAAACCTCAAAATGGATACATTTGTCTTTGAAGACAGTGTTGTTATATAGCCCTTTTCCAACAATGGCATAGTCACCTCAATTTGTGCCCTGCAGTTAAGTTTCTCCACTCCATAACTCCTGGGGGGAAAAAAACCCCAGCATATTATTTTTAGACAAACACATTAAAAGTTAATAGTCATAATCTTGCTTGTAAATCAGATGAACAAGAGCATCTTTTCAGATGTAGGTGTTATTAAAACAATTTCCTCCATGCAGCCATAAAAAAAATGGTTCCTTTTGGCTATATTTATGCTTCTTTTTAGCTCCTGGTGAAAGTAAATTTTAATTTCAGCTAACTAGTGCAGAATGAAGGTATTTAGTCATATTTGTCCTTTCAGTTGTGCCTCATTCAGAGGAGATATTGCTTGATAGTGCTGGGTAAGATGCTTTCTTCTGTCAGAGCAGTGGCACAGAAACACCTACCGAGAATTTGTTTGGAAGGGCAATTTTGCCCTCAGTCAATAAACTTTAAAGGAGTTTAATTAATGAGCAGGGAAAGAGCTCCATTATCTGGGAGGTGGAGGACAGAAATGAAAGGGGTTAAGCAGTGAATAGGCTTTGTTGCTTACTAAAACTTTATAATCCTTGCCTTTTCCTAACATCTTCTGCTTAGGAGATTTCAGTCCCAGCTGATTTCTTGAAGCTCTCATCACTACTAAGAGTTACACTTTTTCTGTCAAGGGGCTCTAATTCTGCTCTTTCTTGCTTGTGTTTCCCTTTTGTTTGTATTGCAACCTGGGCTACGGCATGGGGCAGTGGTGTCAGTTTGGAAACATCACTGCATGCTCACAAGCTGATTTTCCCCCTCCCCAAATTGGCCAGAATAGAGAATACTTCCTGCCCAACTCGCAATCATCTGCACAGAAAGATAAAATGGGAGTTAACAAGGGTCAGGTTTATGACAGGGAAAGAAGGCTGCTAATGACCATTATCTATGCCACAGGTTTAACTTCATTACTTTTGCATTAAGTTCTTAATGCCCAAAGCAGTAAGCAAACTGAGTCCTGTTGAACTGTAGTAACCTAATCTTCTCTCCAAACGAAATAGAGGGGAAAGCAGAGTCATGTGACATGGCCTTTATTTCATCTTCTCTTTTCCCATCCCCCATTCATTTATTGCCCATGTAGGGAGTTTCTCTTCCATCTCCATAGCCTTTGTCTTTTTTTTTACCTCTTTCCTTCCTTCCTGAGTTTTTCTGGCTGTCAGAAGTGGTATCTAGTGCAGAATTTACTCTGATGAGTAGGTCTAAGTTTTCTGTAATTGTGGGTCCAGAGTCTGTCACGTGGAGAAGTCTGCCTTTGTAATCTTTTAAAATACAGAATTAGGCAAACTAAGTCTAGTATTAAAAGCTCTTACCTTCAGAGGAAAGGTAAACTTAAGCTGGTCATGACAGTGTGGGTCCTAGTAAGTCACATCTAGGAGAGCACATTTGCTGTGTATTTTGATGATCACACTTCTGCAAGGAGAGCTAAAAAAGTGCTGGGTGACTGTATCTGAATGTGACTTGTGGGCATATACCAGCCTTGACTCCAACCATGAGTTCATCTTCTGCTTATTCTCCAGTTTGACTTCCAGTGACATTTATGCCTCCTACATGTCCCACTGGATGTGTGAACAGTTTAGGTTTAGTGAGCAATGTACAAACACCAACAGAGAACTAAATCTAATTCATGATTTAAGATGAGATCAGCATTTCCATTGTTTCAGCTCTTTTCCTACTCATCCTTAACTTTGTCAACTGACAAATAATGAATTATCTTCTTCTGGTGTGACCTGTAGACTTTTGCTCTAGAGGTGGAAAAGGAAATGCCATTGAGTAAGAAAAGGGAACAGAAATGGATTTCCTAATACATGCATTTCACAGACCCACAGTCTCAGCTTTTGGCAAAGGATAAAATCAACAGTGCCCCAGCAGAATGAAAGGGAAAGAACCAGTGCTAGCAGGTAATTGGTGAATCTGTCCAGTGTCTAAGAGATGTGTCACTGCCTATAGATTCCCAAAGCCTTAGAAACATGATAGATTAGATAGGAGAAAATAATACAAACTATGGAGAGTTGAGCAGTGAACATGAAAACTTATGGAAAAAAACTCTATCAGCAAGGCAATGTCACCTATTACCATAATCCAGTATTATATGGTAACCTTTACATGAGAACCTCACACTTGAAGTAATAAATGCCAAAGGCTGAACATTTATCTTGTGACCTCTTCCCTGTTCATGCAATCAGGGCTACCAGATGCTCACAAAATTGTCCCTCTATAATAACATTTTCCTGCCGTGCCACACAACAGGGTTTAGTTTCCCTGCCCATTTCTCTCTTGGAAGAGATCTATCAATGGTGGGGGGGGGGTTGTGTAGCCAGGAAACTGGCTAGAGAGGTCCATCAGTATTTCAGCAGTCCTACAGCCTTCATCTGTTCTAAATGGTGTCTCCTTTCTACAGACCTCTCTGCCTCCTGACTGCCTCACTTTACGGCTCCTTTTTTGGCTTGTACTGGTCACAGGTGGTTCTTCAGATTGCTAATGTCCTCATCACTGCTCCCCCCAATAAGATGCTTTTTGTACTTTTAAAATGGGAGATAAGTGAACTTCAGGGCATGTCAGTTCAAGCTGCTGGGAATGCCACGAGTAGGAAAGATTGAATGATGCCCGCACCAGCTACATGCAAATGGAAGAAAATGAAATGGTCTTTATGGTGTCTTTGGTAATGACTTGCAGAGCTTTGCCTCCCTTCTGTGGGAGGAAAGGGAGTGTATTTCATCCCTTCACTGGGCCTTGTAAGATTGCTGACTGTCAAACTCAAATGTCTCCCACTTGGATAAGTTTCTGGCCTTTTCCACTTGTCCCTTCATGTTTTTTTCCATCAATAACTTCTCTTGAGGCTTTTCACCTTGCCTGGGATTCACAGAGAACCCAAGTTTATTAAGATATCATTACAAAATACTGTAAGAAACAAACAAACAAGCCCAAACAGTCTTTCATTCTGCTAAAATAATCTACCCCTTCCATAGAAGAATTGAGGTGAATGCTTTAAAATTTCAGTTGTGGTCTCCTTTCAGACATAAGAAACAATCTCATTGGATGCCAAATTGTATTTAGCCACTAAAAACTTTTTCTTTTTTTTTTTGAACAAGCTGTTGCAGGTCTAAAGTTCAGGGTGAAGAGCATTTAGGGGTAAGCAACACTATTTACTAGGAGCACAGAGGACATCAAGGGTCCTTGTGAAGTGAACTGTATCTGATTCAACACAGCCTGCAAAATTAAATTTAGTTGAGCTTAAGTATTTAATTACTGCAGATGTTCAGGAGATACTCTGTGAGACATCTCCTGTTGGGGTCCTTTGGACAGATGCTGTTTGCTTTGACACTCCATCTGTCACTTGGTAATAATCACTGAAGCTTTAACATTCATAACCCTTCAGGGCTGCCATCAAGGCATGGCATGTAAGAGGTTAAAAACAGGGCCAAGGTCATGGGCATCCTAGAGGGTCAGTGAATGATGACTGCCACTTCTTTCTTTCCATGGTTTTCAGCAGAGAGCACTATCATAGAACCATTTAGGCTGCAAAAGACCAATAAGATCATCAAGTCCAACCATTATCTAACTCTGCCAAGTCTGGTGCTAAACCATGGCCCTTGACACCACATTTCTGTTTCTTTGTATTGTTAAACAAGCATTTTTGTCTTGCTCACTGGAAGATCTTCCAATACCAATGATACCAGAGCATTTCAGCACAAGGTGGTGGTACCACCTCTGCTATTCCAGTCTTGCATCTAAACTGAGAGCTAAGAGATAGAGCTCAAGGACTCCTTTTATGAGTTTTCCTTTGTCCTATAACATTGAATCTCATTTCTAGTCTTTGTTCTCCTGAATTGTGAGATTATTGTGTTTTGTCATTTGTTGGTCCTTATTCCCTATTGTAAGAGATATCTGACTTGAAGGGGTATGCCTTCCATTCAGGAGATCAATTAGCCCTGTTCAGCATCCCTCCTGGAGTTTCCTTTTTCTTGCATCCCACCTTACTGTATCTGATTCCTGTTATTGCTTGCCTTTTATATACAATTTGTTCACTCCATTGGAAAGGGAATTTTTGCTTTCCTATTAAGTGATGGCTGCTGCCGCATCTCATCCCAGGATTTAAATAGGCTGTAATTTCCCCCCTGTTTCACTGAAATCACACAATATTGCTGAAATCACACAATATAACTGAAAACCAAGCCCATACTCTGTCAAATGGAGACACTCTCACAGTGTGGTGACCCTCTTTCTGTCACCTGCCACATTTTTCATGTTCAACTTACAGCTATGAAACCATTTTCCCCTCACTTCTCTTTGAACAACAAAGTCCAAAGAACGGTCCTTGGTTTGATGCCTGTCTCAATTTGCAGCACATCCTTGGACAGAAATGACACTGATGACAGTGAGAAGAGTCTCTGTGAAAGCAGCAGCAGCAGCAGTTTTCATTGCCAGTTCCTCCAGTGGGTCTGAGCTAATAGTAGCTGTGCTGCAAACTTCATTTATTTTCTGTGAGTCTGTTCCAGAGCCTTCCTATTGACTTTAGGGGCATTGGATCTGGCTGTATGGTAGCTACAGCTTTGCTTTATGACTCAGTATCACTGTCTTGGAACAATCTCTGCCAGATCAGTCAGATTTTCCATGAAAACACTCTCTGTGGAGAGAAGTGAGTGTTCAGCTAACTGTCTGCTACCAGAAATGTCTGAATTTTCACTTGTGTGCTTTTCCCAGATAACTTTCTCCTCTGCCATGAGAAATTTCTGGGTTTCAGATGGGACAGTTCTGTGAGTGTCTTACAGGGAGCTGAGAACATCTGCCTGAGTCTTTACTCACTAGGCCTGCTTATGGTGTTTGTATGTTCCTCTTGTCCTTTCAGTAGGTTTTCATACCATTGTCTGAAGTGAGAGAAAATGGATGGGTTTTGGACAGACCTTACTTCCAGTTAATCTTCTGTGATAGCAGTTGCTGTTGTGTGACTAGTTGTCCTGTGACTAAATGACTATGATAGTGAAATATTTTTAGGTTGACACCATAAAAATCAGAACTAAAACCATGTCTTTGTAAATCAGTATTAGTTACAAGCTAAGCATATATTCCACTAGAGGAAAAGAGACTGTTTGCATTACCCAGCTATGGTATATACCTGCCTCTGCTCATGGAAGTGCTTCTCAAAGGCTACTCTTTCTGGTTTGTAATTGTTATGTTAAAATTTTTGTTTGTTTGATTTGTTTTTGGGGTGTTTTGGGTTTTTTGGTTGTTTTTTTTGAGGGGGGATGGGTTTTGGTTTTTGTTAGGGTTTTTTTGTGTATGCATGTGGGTTTTTTGTTTGTTGTTGGGGTTTTGTTATGGTTTCATAATATCATAGAATGGTTTAGGTTGGAAGGGACCTTAAAGGTCATCTAGTTCCAACCTCCTGCCATAGGCAGGGACACCTACCACTAGTACAGGTCACTCAAAGCCTCATCTAACCTGGCCTTGAACACCTCCAGGAAGGGAGCAGCCACAACCTCCCTGGGCAACCTGTGCCAGTGTCTTACCACCCTACCTGTAAAGAATTTCTTCCTAACATCCAGTTTAAATCTCCCCTCTGCCAGTTTAAACCCATTGTCCCTTGTCCTGTCATTGCAAGACCTTGTAAATAGTCCCTCCCCAACCTTCCTGTAGGTCTCTTCAGATACCGTTTTATTTTTCCAGAGGGAGAACCAGACTTGAGGTTCATAGCCAGTTTTAGGTTTTATTTTGGTTGTTTTGTTGCTGGAAATGATTAAGGGTGTGAAGTTAATCTGCTCATGTAACACACCTACTGCCATTCTGACTTGGCTGCTTATCTGGTCTGGGATTTTAGTTGCTGCTTCATTCATACTGCATTCAAGGCAGTTCAGCCCCATCAAGGAAGGGGTTTAATTTCTTTTTGTATATTGGTCAACAATTTCTGTCCAGCCTCTTACTCAAACAGGTAAGGAGATGCACAGAGCTTCAGCCAGCTGGAGGTAAAATGTGCCTATGTGTGTGAGAGCAGTGGCTGGAAATACACAGATGCATAGAGAAGTTGTAGAAGAAGGTACTTGCACCTCCAAATTTGTAAGTCATCTCCTGATATCCACCTGACTATCTTGCACCTTCATGATAGGGACAGAAGAGTTCTTCATCTGAGCAAATATAGGTAGTGATGTAAGTGGACATACCTGCACTGTCTTTGTGGGAGTCAGGAAAACTCCTCCTGTTGTCCCTGGGAGTGTAGACTTTCACTGCTGACTGAGCAGAGGAAAATTGAGATGCATGGGCTGAAGCCACAGAGCGAACCATGGCACACCATGTTGAATTTCCCACATCAGTGCTCAGAAGAAGGAAAAAAAAATAAACAAATTATTAGCAGTTTGCAATTTTGCTGCTGTCTGCTCCTCTTGTTGGTTTTCTTCCTCTGTTCCTCATAGCACTACTATAGAATTCTCTATTCTAGGAATTCTATAGCAGTGCTATGAGGAATAATCAATTAATGCTTAGAAAGCAATTATAATGATTCCCAGTTTACACATGAATAAACAGAATGCAGCTTAGGTGACTGAGTCACAATCATTTTCTGACTCTGATAGGGCATGGGCAGCAACAAAGAGCCAGCTCAGCACTTGTCCTCTAATTGCTGTTTTGCCAGAAAAGTTGGGGCTGGAGATCAAACAGACAGAAATGAGTTATAAAGCTCTCTAAACATAAACTGCTGTGCACTGGTTAAGAAAAGGGGGGAAAAAAAGAAGTAAAAAGACATTAACAAGAAATCACTGCACTCTGTAGTGATTTCACAAGCACTACACAGCTAAGGCAAGACTTGCCTGAGGTCTCACAGGATGACTGTAGGTCATACCAAGGACAGGCTCCAGCAGCGTGGCTCTGGTACTCTGCTTAAGCACAAGACCATCGTTCCTCGCTCTGTGAACTTGATATCTTATTATTACAAAGAGCTTTATCCTACAAATCCATATGTGGTACTTTTTCATGTGTTCAGCCTGGTTAATGTAGAAATGTCCTTTTTATTTGCATTGTAGCTCAGAATGTCCTGCTTTTGCTAGAGAATTTATAGCTTCAGTTCAGCCCCGTGGCTTGGTGTTGTGATCACTCACTGGCGTTAACCAGAGTTCTGTATGTCCACTGGGTAAATGCCTTTGGTACTGTATGTTCAGACTGGAGACAATGTTAGGAGGATCACTCTTCCCTCCTCCAAGGATGAAGGTGTTACCATGATGTAAAACCATGTCAGGATGAAGTTCCCCCTTCACATCTGGGGACATATTTTTGTTATTTGAAACCCGCAGAGCCCATATAAGTGCAGAAGAACAAGCACAAGCTTTGCTGTCCTGCTACATGTACTATCAGCCAAGCGAGCAAGCCAGCTTTTGACTCCTCCAGGGTCACTTTATTTTTAGGGCTGATGCCTGAAGCAGAAAGAAAACAGTTTGATCTGTAGGTCCTGCTTTGAGCTTCCAGTGCTGGCAGCAAAAAGCAACTTCTTTTGACGTGCAGGCTGAGTTTAACCAATGGAAAAAGCTGTTTGGGCCAGTGAGCTGCCATGTTCGGTGTGCTGATGTTCTGAAGCACAACACAGTTCCTTGTCTGTCACAGAGCTGATTTATTATTGATCTCTTCAGCTTATACTTGACATTCCAGCTGTTTTTCTTTCTCTTCATTTTAAATATCGGGTTTTTTTTCTCTCCATGCTTTTTTGGGTGTTTCATTTTTCCCTGTTTGTCTGAAATCCATCTTGGAGACACTTGTTGCCCGGTTCTCTGATCTGTTTTGAGCTTCTGCCAGCTGCTGCTGCTGCCAGTGGATAAAACAACTGAGTCACCACTTTGTGAATTTTGCAGTTGCTTGTGGGGTGGCAGAGCTGAGGCCATCACGAACAAATCAAGCAACCACAACAAAGGCCAAAACACAAACACTGGGACTTAACCTCAAAGCATATGCTGGAGCCCGATGAGGTGACAGCCAGCAAAATGCATGCAGGATCCCAAAGCATTACTTAATCTCAGTCCTATTTTAACCACATCAGAGTCATACACCTCACAGAGCTCTGCATCAGGAGAGAGGGTGGAAAGGAAAGGTAGCAGTTACCAAAGGGCTTGCTTTTTTTTTTTTTTTTTCTCCTTCTAGAGTGAATTTATCAGAGCAGGGCAGGACACTTAAAAAAACAAAAACAAAAAAACAAAAAAACCCCACCAAAACCAAACCCAAACAAACCCCACCAAACCATGCTCAGGGTTACTGAACACAGCAAAGGTGCAGCTGAAGAAAGCAGTGCTAAATGCATGAGAGAAAGCTCAGCTTGGCAGATTGGCTCCTTCTCTGCACTGTTGTGTGTGGCTGTGGCCCCAGGTGACTGTTTTGCATTGCTTCAGCTGGGCTGATCTGGTCAGGCAGCTTACTTCTCCCACTGACTTGCTCTCAGTTGCTGCTTCCTTTTTCTCCAATACTTTCTAGTCTAAGAAGTGTTATATCAGGAAAAAAAACCTGTCCCTGACTGACCTGAAGGACCAGTAGGTGTTTAGTATCTTCACAGCTTTTCAAGAAGAGAAAAAAAAATACAAAGAAGAAAGAAAAAAAAGAAAAATAACACTCCCCTTGTTCAACATGCTTTGTGTACCACACTCCAAAGGGGAAATCCAGGGGGTTAGCAGCAATGTGATGAACTGCATCGTGCTTGGTCTTGAGCTTTATCTTGTTTTGTTGGATCTAGAGCATGACAAAAGGTCATTTTATACCCCCATGTGCCAGTGATTAACTGAACACAGAACTAAAAGACACTGTGATGCTGAAGCTGGCAGAGGTTTTGTTACTCAATTTTAGCTTGATCAGGGTCACCCCTATGCTGCCTGCAGAGACCAGAGGGCATTTACTATAACCTGGGCAGCTGTGGCTTCTGCTAGGTTTGACCACTTTTGTTAACATGTTTTATTAGGCACAGGCAAGGGAAAGGCTGAAATGCATTCATCCAATCTGCAAGCAGAATATGGGACTGTATCAGTGTGTTGCTTGAAATATCCTGGTCTGTTTGGCTTGTAATAGCCCTGTAGTTAAAAAAAAAAAAAAAAAATCATTCTTTAGCCCTGATGCAAAAGGGAAATGGGTTCCTATTTGCATTGTCCCCACAGTGTTTGTGTAATTAATGTACATGGGGGTTCTCCCTCCCCCACCCTCTCCCAAGGTAAAAAATGACCTTGTCAAAACTTAGATTACAAAATCTTAGTTACTAAGCAATGGGTAGGGCCCCACTGGGATGGCATCCCGGCTCCTGAAATGGTATGTATAGTAAAAACTAATAAAAATGGTGTCAGAGGCTCTCAGGCTTCCAAGTCCCCTGCTGTGTGACCCCCTG
The DNA here is from genome assembly GCA_013399055.1 of Ramphastos sulfuratus. Classification (NCBI taxonomy): domain Eukaryota; kingdom Metazoa; phylum Chordata; class Aves; order Piciformes; family Ramphastidae; genus Ramphastos; species Ramphastos sulfuratus. The sequence continues at coordinate 181,702 of WBNM01009355.1, read as the reverse complement.
ATCCCAATTTATTAGCTGAACCCAGGGAAGCAGACAAACCTCACTGGCTCCAGACTGTAGGCTCCAAGAAAGGAAATAATGTGAGCTCCAGAGCAGTGGCTCCAGAGCAGGAGGAATGGAAGGAGGGAGGGAAACCCTCACAGAAAACAGAGGGTTGAGAGTAGTAGGGCTGAAGGGAGCTGCTGACAAGAGCCATCTGAGCAGGACTGGGAAGGAAAACTCACTCTGTGATATCTCAGTACCTTGACGTTCAGATGCTTTAAACATGTCAGAGAGGAAGGGAAGGAAGGGGGTGGGGAGAGTGGGACTCGTAAGAAGGCAACCAGCCAAAGTTGTTTCCTTTCATGTGTTAGCAGCGTGCTTGGGTCTGAGATCACCTTGTGCTGGTGACGGAGGATTTAGCAGCTGGGGGTGGCAGATGGAGTGGCGAGGAATGTGCCCTGTGGGTCAGGGGGGATGCACCTTCCCCCCTCCTGCTCCCCAACTGCAAGAATTTTCTCTTTAAAGCACTAAAGGTGATGCCACTCATCAGGTTGTGCTAACCTCCTGGATTTGCAGTGTGCCTAGCAAGTAAAGCAAGTTGCACAAGGGGAGTGGGGGTTTTCTTTTTCTTTCTTTTCTTTCTTTTTTAAATTTTTTTTCTCTCCTGAAAAGCTGCCAAAGCAAAGTGATATTGATGAGGATGGCTCGCTTCGATTAGCAGAGGCCAGCAAAGGAACAGACCCCTCCAGCCTGTTTTCCTCCCCCTCTTCTGCCTTGGACCAGAAACCCCTCAGTATTTTCTGTGCTTTCAGCAGTTCTCTGTTCTGCACTTCTAATCTATGTTCAAATCAAGCTTAAGCAGGGGTAAGAAGCGTAACAATAACTCTCCTTGTTCCATGCCAACTGTTGCAGTTCAAGTGCTTTGGCTTCCCAGGGGTGATGTTACCAGGAGAAGGCACACCACTTTTGGAAAGGGATGGCCTTGCAGTAAAACAGCTAATGATGAAAAGGAAGGGATGGAGGCTGTGGGGAAGGGAAGCTGGCCCATTTGCCAGCTCCACGTAGGTGCAGGTTTCTTCTACTCAGTCACCTTAAATGTTTGTTTCTAAAAGCAAACAAAAGGGCAGGCCTGTAGCTTTGGCTGCCTTAGTGCTGTCTGACTTGTACAAAAGGTTTGTGATTGTATTCCCCCATACCTGGAGGTATCATGGATGTAAGACCAGTACAGCTGGCAAATCTGGGGGCTGGGAAAACATGTGTGTACAGGCAGGTTTTCTCTTCCATGCTTTGTCAAAATAGGCTGCAGGTCTATAAATCTGGGATTTCCTGGCTCTGTTTCATTTCTTTCTAAATCCCCGCCAGGGTGATCAGTTTAAACAACCACATCATTTGTATTTTCTGTGATCAAACACAGGAATTTTGAATAGTTGTCTGAAGGAAAGAAATGTAACACACTCCTCTCCTCTTACTCCTTAGCTGTAGTCAGTGTGGGTCTCATGACTAGCAGAGGTCCTTGGTAGAGGATCAGGATGTACTTTCTACCCTGGATACATACTGTAACCAAAGAGAGTCTAAACTTCCAGCCAGACTTGGCTCAGGTGTTGCTGTTGGTACATTACTCTCCTACGAAGAAAGGCTGAGAGAGTTAGGGTTATTCAGGAGAAGAGAAAGCTTCAGGGATATCTCAGAAAGCTGGGGAGAGACTTTTTAGCAGGGTCTGTTTGAACAGGACAAGGACTTAAAGAGGACCATTTAGACTAAATAGAAGATATTTTTAACCCCAGGTTGCCCAGAGAGGTGGTAGATGCTCCATCCCTGGAACCATTTCAGGTCAAGTTGTTTGGGACTCTGAGCAATCTGCTCTGGTTGTAGATAATTTCTGCTCATTGAAGGGAGGTTGGACTAAATGACCTTTAAAGGTGCCTTCCAACCCAAACCATCCTATGATAGTAGAACCTGAAATGCCACTGGTGATCTGCAGCTCACTGTTTGGCTCTCTGCTGCTCAGTGAAATAAGTGTGAACCGTTTGAGGGATAGGTAGGTAAGGAAGGCTGCTTGCGTGGGAGCAGAGGCTGATTATGAAGAGGAACATGACTGGAAGTAAAGCTGCATCTGCACTTCTTAGAATTGAAGACTTCCACTCTTCCTAGTGAGGCTACAGTCCTCTAGCTCCTATATCCATGTGCTGTGTCCATCTGACTGAAAATAGAGGAGGAAGCACATCCCAAACAGGGAGGCTTCCTTCATGCACAAACATCAGTAAGAAGCAGCTTCAAACCTGAGCTAATACCACAGTTACCCTGCTGTAGGACCTGTGTTAGGCTTTCTGTTGCATGTGGATGCATCATCTGAGTATTGATGTGGTGGTAGGTACACACATGTCCTACAAGTGCTTCATGAGGTTTGAGGAGGGGAAGACAGATCCTTTGGCTGAGTGCTGTTGTATAGTTTGGTTGTGGTGGAGCCTCCATATTCACAGCTCTTTGCCTCAGCGGTGTGCTGAAGGAGTGTAGGGGTAGAGGGTCTAAGTTGTTCTTACTGTGGATTCCTCTTAAACTTGGGCAGGTTACACTCTCTGCATGGCCCTTGCCATCTGTGGCTGACACATTACTTATCTCAAGATAAGCTAAAATGTTGTGCCTTGTTGGATGACTTTTATCTTGCCATCACAGCATTCACTTGCTGTGTGAAAGGCACTGCTTTGTTTTGTAACTTGAATGTAAGTGGGGATTATTTTGCAAGAGGTCATGGGAGAGTGAGAAAAGTTATGATCGAGTTGTGCCCTCTGGAATATGCTTCAGGATGAAGATGTGGAAAGGGATATCTTCACTTTTCTTCCTTTCCCTTCTTTGCTGATGATTCAGAGCAGAAATGACCAGGGTCATTTTATGTGTAGAAAAGATGCCAAGCTTATCTGAAACAAAAGGAGAAAAGCAAGTCACTGTTCCAAGTGCTTTTGTGGTTCAGTTGAATGAAAGCCCAGTCTGCCCAACTCATGGTTTGATCATCAGTGCTGCAATCTATACTCCTTTCTTATAGCTCCAGGTCTTGAGTTTTGGAAGGTCTTAAAGTATATTCTACCCAAACTTCCCCTCCCCAGAGAGGTTTAATGATTTCAAAGAAATGTGACCTCAGTGTACTTTCAGGACTGGGGTAGTGGAAGGCAATGGATTAAAAACTAGCTCAGATTGTGAAGTGAGAAGATGGTGATAGACAATTTGTATAAAAAGATAAAGAAAAAATAGGATTTCAATATCGCTGCCTCAAGCTTTGAACAATGCAAGAGAAGGTCCAGGATTTGGGATCTGAAAAAGAGCTTCAAGTCACCTATTTGTCACTCCACAGATTGAGCTAAGTGGGTGGGAGTTGAGGTTCCAGAAGTGTGCAGGAGATCTGCGTTGCAGATGTGAAGGCAGGAGAGCAGCTTCTGTGAATTGTTACTAGCACTGTGGTCTTGGTCACATTTGTGTAGATTTGGAGGATTATGATTGTTCTGTGTGATGATTTCTTCCTATATTGTGGCTCAAACCTCTAACCCTCTGACCCAAAGTGACAATAAGATTTAGGTTGTTTTTTTTTTTTTTCTGATTTTCCACTTTTCTTAAAGACAGGAGAGGAGTAGAATGGTTTAAATCTCTGTTCCTAGTGGGACACTGAAATATCCTTACTGGGACTAAAGTGTGCATCCATGTTGTGGATACTTTCATTTCTGTCAACAGGGTGAGATATTTGTGTGCAGGGTGACTATCCCCACAGGCAAAATGCATTGACACACTTGTTAGTACTGTAAGAGAGCTGAAAGTTGCATATGGGTTTGGAAGTATGGCAAAAGCAGTCAGCCACACAATGGCAATGAGCAAACTAGTGCTCCAGTGTGAATGAAAAATCTCCTACTCCTCTTCCTGACCTTGAGAACAGGCTCGGAACACTAAAGACCTTTTGTCTTTCCTGTTATATCAGTTGGTCTAGTAAAGAGATTACTTTGGAAGGGAGAAGGAAGATGTATTCTGTAGTCAGTAAGTTATGGGCTGGCTTCTGGATGGCAGTGCAGGGCAAGGTTATGTTAGACTGTAGCAGGGACATTTGCCAGGGTAGGTTTGCTGACAGTGACTGGAGCTGTCAGTGACAATGACACTGGGGAGCACTTACCTATATGTTTAAAAAAAAATCCTGTGAATTTGGATGTGAAACAGACCAGAGAAGACAAAAAAAGATGTGAGGAGAGTATGGGAGCTTCTCCCTAAGGTAAGACTTTGGACACAATGGCTTTTTTTTCTGTCAGGTTGTGTTAAACTAAACAGGTTAATAACTGGTTTGGGTTTTGCCATGAATACTGCCTCTGATTTCCACCCAGATCCAAGTTTGCCATAGAGCTTCAGATGGACTGTTCAGAAGTGGACTTGGCAAAGCAAAAAGAAAATTCAGCTAATTGCACTTAGCCAGACAGATTATGCAGAAACGTTGCTGTCATTACAGAGCAAGGTAGTTTTGATCCCTCTGACCTAATCTATGTGTAAGATGATGATCTGGGGCATGGAAGCAACCAAGTGCTAAGCTCCTGTGCCAGCAGTATCTCCTAAGCCTGGCTGAGTTCCCATGGGCACTGCAGAGCACATGCTGCCTTGTGGATGGCAAAACACCCTTTTTTGCAGTGGGATTTGAGAAACAAAGTCTGAAGGGCTCTACCCTACTCTGTTTTAAGAAAGTACAACTTTCTTGGTTCAATTGGCCAGGTTTTCTTAAATTAAGCCTGGTATGAGAAGATCAAGGGCCCCAGGCCTGTGCTGTTTCCTCTAGTTCAAACCTGAGGGATAAAACCAAAGGGCAAAGCTGAGCTTGGGGAGGAAAGAGTGATTTTGAGAAGAGAGAAGAGTGATTTTGGGAAGAGTGATTTTAACGTAATAATGTGATCTACGCAAACTCTGTCCTTCCCTGTCCCAGCCTGAACCCCTTGCCTTTCCACAGAGTGTGTCTGAGATCTGAAGAACTGGAAAGATGAGAGGGGCAGAAGTGCCCAGACCAAGGCAAGAGTAGTTGCTGGTTACTTAAAGCCTGAAGGGGAGGGAGCAACTAGTGATGAGGCTATCAGGCTTTAGATCTGTAAATAAAGGTACCATGTTTATTTCCTTCTGGGGCCCAATTGTCAGAAAGACTTTTAATTCCTCCTTGTCAACCCAAGAAAGATAGACATAGTTTGTCTGAGTGAGAACAACCTGTGTGCCCTTTCCCCAGGGCTGTGGGGATGTGGGTATGACAGGGAAAGGTGCATTTTAAATGGACCTTCTCTGGAGGTGAGCTCATTGTCACTTAGAAGCAGCTGATGATTTACAATGTCTGTTTATGGGCAGAAAGGAACATCTTTATCTTTCTGCATTATGCTTAGGAGAGACATAACAGCCCAGTCATGTGCTGGAGAGAAATGATTCATTTTATACTGGATCTAAGTGAAACAAATGTATTACTCATTTTTTGTGCAACTGTAGTAAATTGTACTTACTAGAAAGGGGGGGGGACACGGACGGACTGGAGGAGGGACAATTACCTAAAGTCTAACCAATATGTACTAAAAAAACCCAATTTAGAAATATGGTTGACCTCAGCTTCTTCCTAATGAAAAGCTGCTGACCAATCTTGTGATTTTTTTTTTTGTTTCTCTTTTTAAAGCAGTCCTTGGGGTTGTTGATAGTTCAGGTGTCAGGACCAGCTGCTGACTCAAATCCTGGCTGGGTGATTTTGCCATTGTTCTTCCAGAGAAAGGCTCCAGATTCAGTCATCTTCTGGGCTACCTGCACTGCTTCTTGTTAAAGTGCCTATGGTGGGGTGTGAAAATGCTCTGCAGGCTGAAGAACTGTGAGCATGGCTTTAGTGTGGATCTGAATGTTGTGGTGGCTCATCCTTCTGATAATACTAAGATCCTGTGAGGATGCACAGAGGTTGGCTAATGAATACCTCACAGCTCTTCAATGATTTCTGGTGACTTTTTTGTCTTCTACTTAGAGCAAAAAATCCAAATCCCATTCTTACTCCCAGCATTATTTATCATTGACTTTTGATCAACTGAAGCCCCACATGCAAAGGAGCTAGGAAAGCAGAAGAGATTTTCAATTGTAGTATCCAGAACAACCTTGTCACCTCTTTCATAATCTTTGTCTTTCTTTTCAAAGGTTAAATAAGATCACTTTGAGCAGCACTGAGTGCTATTTGCCTTCAGCCATGCTTGTGATGTAGACGTCCCATGACCCACTAAGCTGTGATTAAGGCCACAAAGAGGGCTCTGTTGTCTGGGGTCCCATTTTTCCACCATGAACTTCCATTCCTATCTGCTAAGTTCACAGGACAGGAGGTCTGTGGTACCTGGGAGGAGCATGCTGCTGGGAAGCTTACCCTGCTCCCTCTCTCTCCATTAAGTTTACAGAGTTAGAATAGAGGTGGTGACTTGGTTGCTGGTGTAGGAAATGTTGTGGAGGCCTCTCCTTTGCTCCCCTGCAGCCACACCACAGGGTCACTGCACTGGGAGCAAGCTTTATCTGAAGTGCATTTTGGTAAGAGTTCATCTCAGGAAGAGATTAAGGAGAACAGATGTGATCTATGGTAAAGGAGGTGAGCTGGACTTGTGTTTTTCTGTGGGGTTTGCATGTATGTTTTCTGTATTGCTCTCCTGACCATTTCTTTTCACAAATGAAAAGAAAGAAGTGTAGGAGAAAGCAGAACTACTGAAGCGGGGGGTTGATTAGATGACCCTCAGAAGTCCTTTCCAACCCCCACCTTCTGTGGTTCTGCATAGAATTCTGTGAAGATTCTGTGATTCTGCCTGGTTTAAGGTGTGGGCAGACACATCTCTGCAGCTGGAGAGATCTAATCCTTGCTCTTTGGTCAAGCAAGATGTAAAAAGCACTGACACTTCTGAAAACAACGACTGAAAGCAAACCTAAGAAGAGCCACAGCATGCTTCAGCTGCAGGGATTTCAGTGGACTTGTCTTGGTGACTGTGTGAGAGAGCCTGGTTAGGAAGCACCTGGAAACTTATCTCATTTTCTCATCTATTCCAGTTCATCTAAAGCAAGATCTTATTTCTGCTACAAACACTGTCGTGCCTAGCTCCTTAGACCCTCAGTGCAGAAGCAAAGCACTGTAAGAAAAACATTTATGAGGCAAAATGGAAACCTGATTTCCTCCTGTTCTCAGTCCCAACTTTACCCCAGTTCTCAGCGGGCTGCGAAATGTTGTGCTTTGTTAGTGCTCCAATAATGATGGAAAAAAACCCAAACAGTTATTTTCTTTTTTTCAGATTTTTGTATTTGCTTTGCACTTTGTCAGTTAAAAT